>SJYC01039761.1:0-37019 GCA_006408675.1 Madoqua kirkii | reverse complement strand
TTTGTATTGACACTTTGATGACACTCAGAGCTTGTAATGAACAGATTGCACCAGGTGGCCACATTTTCCACATGAGACACCCCGATCCCCATATGATCTTAGCTAACAGGACCAAGAATGAGCAGCTAACTCAAGTAAGGATGCCTAGAAGGTGACTAAGCCTTAAAAGCTCTGCAAAAACTGGGATAATTGGGCCAATAACACTGAATATTCTGGAGCAGATATTAAGATCTACAGATAAAATCAGGCAGGCAAGAGAAAGAGCTAGGAAAAAAAGGATGCAGGGAGCCTGAGAACTCAAACCCGGATCATAGTGCATTATGTTAAAGCAGATGTATAAGAACTCAAAAATTATAAAGTATAAACAGAACTGTAAAATCAGTTTGTTGTAGAGACAAAAAATGATTCTAAAAGGAAAAATGGATAAGAAGTTGGTGGGCTCATATTCATCGCCTGTCTCTAAAGGAAAGAGTCATAAATTCTTGCTTCTGAGGTCCCCACTGCTGCCTCGAGTTGAGTTTCTGTTCCCCTATGTCCTAATTCTAGTCTGGATCTTTCTTACCTATTTCATTGTAAGCCTCAGCTCTCTTACTGAGCATGATATTAAACTTCCATTTCTGGAGGATGTTTAAATGACTTTGTTCATTGAAACAAAAAGAGTCTGACCGAACAGTCAACAATGACGCCTATTAATACTGTGGTTCTAGGTGCTTGGGGCTTTCCAGTGGTTTGAATGGTCAAGACGTTGCCTGCAATGTGGGAGACCGGGGTTCAGTTCCTGGGTTGGGAAGATGCCTTGGAGTAGGAAATGACAACCACTCCAGTATGTTTGCCTGGAGAATTCTGTGGACAGAGGAGCCTGGAGGGCTACAGGACAGAGGCGCCTGGAGTCACAAAGAGTCAGATACCACTAAGCAACTAACACTTTCACTTTCTAGGTGCTTGAGATGTAAAGATAGTTCTGCGCCTACAGGATTCAGTCACCTGAAGTAGGATGAACATAAATAAGTGATTCAAAATATTTGGAAAGATAAAATCATTATTTTTATACTGGAGATCATATATTATTGATTTTCATCACTCTGCAAATCTATAAATCCAAGATTTAACTCTTTCTTTGAGTTTTTTGTTTGCAAAGGTAACTAGACAACATCATTTGAATGCTTCCAGGAATTCATCCTTTGTCTTTTATTGTTTTCTCCTAAAACATATATATATATATATATATATATACACATTTCTATAGTCCCAATGTTAGTTAATGTCCCTACAAAACATCCAGTAAAGTTAGTTGATGATACTCTCATATCATCATTTATTTCTGTTCTTCAACTCAAACAATCAGTCAAGTCCCATGGATTGGTCTTCCTTTCTTCTTTTTTTCTGTAATAGCTACGCTTTCTAGGTAAGCCCTGATGACAATTTAACAGCTTCCCTGCTAAGCCAGCTTCAAAATTACTCTCAATAAGAACAGTTTTAGTAGGTCATTTATTGCCTTTCTCAGAAATTCTCAGTAGACTCCATTGTTACTAAGTCCTAATTCCGTGGTCTCTTTCAAGGGCAAATTGTAGCTTTCCCAAATTACTGCTCACTGCTACTTTAATTTCCACATCAGTCAAGCTGGGTAACCACAAGATGTTTCCATGTGGTTTTTCACTCTTTGCTCATTCTCTTCTCTCTACTTAGAATCCCCTCCTCAAATTTTCTATCAAACTTCTTTTCCTTCTTTTAACTATGATTTAAATCTTATCTTCTTTTTTTCAAGTATTTACTGGAACTGGCCATTAAATGTTATCTTTTTCTTGCCTGAATTCTTGTGATAATCCTTTTGAACATCTCTGAAGGCACAAACTGATCATTTGCACAATTTATTGCCACTCTCCTACTCAACTATCAGTTTTTAAGGATTGGGGCCATGCATATTTATTATTGCACCATCCACCCCCACCCATCACCCTGTCTTGGCATTGTTATTCCTCTGCAATGTTGTTGAATAAATAAATGCACAGTGACTAATGCAGAGAGCCACAGAACTACTTTTATATTAAAAAATGGCCTCATTTAACATACCCACAACATGATATTTTCATTTTAATTCAAATGAACATATCTTCTCATCCCACACAAATCTGTTCCTCCTCCTGGATTCCCTCTTACTATTTGGCTACATAATCCATTTGGTTGCCCAAGTCAAAATGTAGGAATCGCCCTACCCAGCTTTCCTTTCTTTACTCTTCATATTAAATTCTATTTTTCCCCCTGTTTATCTCTTATATCTATCCGTTTTTCTCCTCATTGCTCATTAGTTCAGATTCTTTCTCTCTCTTCTGCTCCTCCTACTTCAAGTCTCAACCTTCTGCAATCCATCTTCTACACTATTGAAGAAGTAGTCCCTTGAATACAGACAAAATCTGATCATCATGCTCCTTTGTTAAAAATGGTTTTCTTCCCCATTGACTGCCTTTAAGTTAGGTAAGCACTGAGCTCCTTTGTATAACTCTACGTAGTATGGCATCTCACTAGCATTCTTAATTATCTCTTAGCTTTTTCCCCTAGACACACTTTATACATTCTAGGTTACTTGAGCTCTTTATATTGATATTTTCAGATGTTTGGAAGCATTCTATCAATATACCTTTGATTCAACAGAAACTCTCCTGCATACCCTTCAGTTTTGTTTCTTTGTGAAACCTTTCCTGAACTCCTTCAGCAGCCTCAGCTATTCCTTGCTCTGTGTTTACACTAAACAGGTTATGCCTATTCCATTAAAGCTGTCATGTTGTGTTTGTACTTTGCCATTAGATTACTCCTTGGGGACACAGTTGTTGTTCTTTTTAAACATGTACCTTTAGAATCTACTGGAAGATATTTCATATAGTCATTCAATAGTCATATACTAAGTTCTTGTGAAAAACTTGAATAAATTAATATAAATTATAGGAAATTAAACCTCTGCATTTGATAACTTCAATTTATACATTGTATTGTCAGTTATTGTTAAATTATCTTTTGGCTTGTTAAAGGAGCATTAGGCATAATCTGTTCATAGCAAGCAAACAGCTATGGGTAATAATTATAACATTAATCAACAATAATATAGCCAGAAATTTTATTTCCTTTGGTAGTAAAAAGTAAAAAAGTAATCAACACTAAATATAAAATATTAGATTGTGTCTAAATTTAGTTTCATGAAATTGAGAAACATATATGTACAACATTTTGTACTATCTTAAAGGACACCCTGAAACACCTATACATTCACTTTCAATGATGAGGATAATTGAATTGGCTTTTCCAATAATGATTACCATCATTTTTGTCATGCCAAGATCTTTAAAATCTATAAAAGTTAAAGAGAGAGGATGAAGGAATGTGTGTCCCTAGAATGATGCACACGTTTTTTAGCCCTTAGCAAAAACTATAATGTAATAATAATAAACATGTTGCTTCAATAAAAAGTGAATACATTTTACACCACAATGGCTGAATTCGGTAACATCCTATCTATGGCTCCCACTTTATAAATACTCAAGTGTTCTAAAGAATTAATCAGCTCCATAATCTTACTATCATAAAGTTATAACTTTTATTTCTCCACTGTAGCTAAAGTTATATTCATTTCACATTCTGTTTTAGAGATGAAAGTCAGAGTTTTAAATACAATTAATACAATTAACTTTCAAGGATATGTTAATGTGTTAATTATCCAGAGTTAAGACAGGTTCTTTGGCATACAAGTACATATTCCAGTGTCAACAATTTATGCCAAGGACACGGTAATAAAAAAACTTACAGATGTTTTTTTAATGAAAGAAAAGACCTTGGTTTTAATGTTTGAAAAAAAATATTCCAATATAATACACTGTAAAATATTCACTTTCTCTTAAAATGATCATGAAAGACTATGATACTAAAATGATTCAGATGTTTGTTTTATAGCTTTATAAATCAAACTTCATTATCTATTGGTATAAAAATCTAATTCTTGAGCTTTTACTGCAATGATGTGTGCTGAATCCTAAAAATACATTATCTTAGTTAATTATCACAACTATCTGAAGTAGGTTACCAATGAGGAAACCGAAGCATAGATGAATAAATTTCCCCATGGTCGAGCAAAGTGACAGTGGATTTGAAACCAAATAGTCTGAATCCAGTCTGTGTACTTCATTGCTCAGTTTTACTAGCATACATATGATTTTGTTTTAGATCAATATTGGAAGGTGTTCAAGAGGAGAGGTATATAGCAATCTGGTAGTGATTGCAGAAAAGAGTTAAACATTAGATTGGAAGTGGGATTAAACAGTGTAAGGATGATTCTCTCCTTGTATTGAATAATTCCATAGGGCTGTGTCTACCATCACTGTCACCAGAGTCTCTTAGCTGGACAACTGCTTTCTTACTGTCTCTGATTTCACTCTGTTCTAACTCCCTCGATTTGCCACATTGCAGTTAGAACCATTTTCTAAATCTATGTGACTTAATAATTTAAAGTTTTGAAATGTTCAAGAGCTCTTAAAAATGACTTCTAAACCCAGCGTAGGTCTGCTTTTGTCTGTCCATTCCATTTCCTTGCGGTCCTGTTGATCCTCTGGGTCATATTTGCAGAACCATTGCTGTCAGCGATGAAAGGTGGCCCCTGGTCACCATTTGCAGAACCTGCAGGAGTGGGGAGCATCAGTCAAGGCGAGCACCCCAATTCTTTCTGTCAAAAAGTCTTTGCAAAGATTGTTTCCTCCACATGGACTGTTGTTCCCTCCGCTCTTGTTTACCCTTTATTTCCCAGTTCTCTTGTCATCTTCCAAGGTCAACCTTCCCTGAGGCAGAAGTTTAGATCAGGCTTCTTTTCTCCAGTTCAAAACATATAGAATTGATAATGTAATCATCTGAATTACATCATTCTTCCAAATTGGACTCAGAGAACATATTAGCATTTGCCACCACTGTATCCTCTATACCTGGCAATTGGGCTTGCCAGGTGGTGCTAGTGGTAAAAACTACGCCTGCTAATGCAGGAGATGTAAGAGACATAGGCTCCATCTCTGGGTCAGGAAGAGCCCCTGCAGAAGGGAATGGCATTCCACTCCAGTATTCTTGCCTGGAAAATTCCATATCTAGCAATGCAGGACAGAGTAAATGTTCAAAATGTATGTTGAATGAATGACAATATAACATGAATTTAGGTCTCCTCCTCTATGAGCCATGGAGAACATATCAAGGCATTCTTTGAAGAATTTTTAAAAATGTAGCAGAAAAGATGCATTGTCTAGAATAACAGACATCTTGATTAATATGTATCTTGAATATTTCTAAATGTAAATGGTTTTATACAAATATCTCTCAAATTTATGTATATGTGATCCTTACTTTTATTTAAAATTTATATTTCAAAATTAAAAAAATAATCTTTTCTGAAGATTGGGAATGAGCAGTTTATAATGAGCAATATTCAAAATCATTAAATATCACTATCACTATAGAAATAATGTATAACAAATTTGATAATTCATGTTAATAAAAAATTGAGATATTGATGATGAAAAGGTGACATCTTTCCCTCTAAGTTTAACTTTCCCCTTAAACACTTACCCAGGAAAACAGTGTCAAATATTTACTAACCTCCAGAATATAGGCATTGGCCAATCAGAACAGATGCTGTCATACCTGTAATGAAAGGCAACTGAAAGTAATTGCTTCAACTATACCCATCCATCCCTGTTGATTACCAGCACCGACTATATTTCCCATCTCCTTGGTCAAAGTGGGGCATCTTGAAATAGCTATTTTGACACTTGTTTTTTTTCATTCATTCAGTGAATAGTCATTGTATCAGGTATTGATTTGAGTAAATAAAACTATGTGTAATTCTCGTCTTCCGGAAGCTCTTAGTCCTCTGGCACATCTTTCATGATGCCCAGGCTTCCAGAAGCCAGCCCCGATCATTCGTTAAGTCCTTTCAGCCAGCCTGTTTGGTAAGAGGTTGTTTGAAGATCCAGGGACTCCTTCTCTGTCTCTCTCTTCTCTTCTCTGGCTGGTTCTCACTTTATCACTTTATCTCACTCTATTTAACCCTCCGCATCTCCCCTCTCTCATCCTCAGCGCATTGCCGAACATGCAGGTCCTTGAACAAACATTCAGTGTAAGGAAAGGAGGCCTCATTTGGCCTGTTCTCCTACTGAGTTTTTACCAGGCAGTCCCACATCGTCCATCATATTATGCTTGCACAGATTAATAAAACTGGTTTTCTTTTTCCCTTTGGCTAATGATCTTCCTGAGTATATGCCACAGGTTTGGACCTGAATGGGGAGATTAAAGGAGAGGTACACCAAATTCTCAAAGATTTCAGGTTATATCCCAGGAGTGGAAATTCTAGATCAAGCAATTTTGCATAGATTTAGGTCTCACTTCCTGAATTCACTCATTTTTTTTCATTCTATTACTTCTCAATCTATTACAACTTAACTTTCACCCATATTAAAATGGTTGTCGAAATCATCAGTGATTTATTAATTGCAAATCTCACAGTTGATATTCAGATCTCAAGTGAAATGACTCATTCTTGGTTATAGAAATTCAAAGTCTTTATACTGTTATTCATAATACTTGAAAATCATGTCCCAACCTATTTTTAGTCTGTTTAAAATATTTTCCACTATTCTTAAGTAATTGTATCACTTCATCTTTCTTCATTATCAATTGTTAAGAATGTGAAGAGAAAGCAACCTTAGTAGGCTATAGTGACAATGTAAATTGGTATAGCCATTATGGAAAAGAGTATGGACGTTTCTCAAAAAATTAAAAACAGAACTACCATATGATCCAATAATCCCACTTCTATGTATATATCCAAAGGAAATGAAGTAACGATCCCAGAGAGTGCATTCCCATGGGAACTGCATTCCCATATTCGCTGCAGCATTTTTCAAATAGTCAAAATACAGAAACATTTAAAGTGTTTGTTCATAGATGAATAAGGAAAATGTGATACATATATGTGTACCTGTGTGTGTACACACACACATGTACACACACAATGGAATGTTATTCAACCTTAAAAAAGAAGGAAATCCTGCCGTTTGTAACAATGACAGCATGGATGAACATGGAGAACATTATGATAAGTGAAACAAGCCAGACAGAGAAAGACAAATACTGCACGGTCTTACTTACATGAGGAATCTAAAAGAGTAAACTCAGAGAAACAAAGAGTATATCGGTGGCTACCAGGGGATAGGAAGGTTAGAGGTTAATGGAGAGAGACATTAGTCAAAGAGTACAAACTTTGTTTGAAAATGAATAAAGTTCTGGAGACTTAATGCCTAGCATGGTGACTACAGTAAATAACAGTATATTGTATACTCAAAATCTGGTGAGGAATAGATCTTAAAGTATTTTTACCACACACACATACACACACACACACACACACACACACACACACCCACACCCACAATGGTGACTGTATGAGATGATAAATAAGTTGGCTTGTTTGTAGTAATCACTATATACATATATGGTGTTTTGGCACCCCACTCCGGTACTGTTGCCTGGAAAATCCCATGGATAGAGGAACCTGGTGGGCTGCAGTCCATGGGGTCACTAAGAGTCGGATGACTGAGTGACTTCACTTTGATTTTTCACTTTCATGCATTGAAGAAGGAAATGGCAACCACTCCAGTATTCTTGCCTAGAGAATCTCAGGATAGGGGAGCCCGGTGGGCTGCCATCTATGGGGTCGCACAGAGTTAGATATGACTGAAGCGACTTAGCAGCAGGTATATATATATATATATATACTACAGTGTACACTTTAAGCATACACAATTTTGTCAATTATACATCAAGAAAGGAGGACTGCGGGGAGATCAAATCAGTTAATACAAAAGAAAATCAACCCTGAATGCTCATTAGAAGGAATGATACCGAAGCTGAAGTTTCAGTACTTTGGTCACTTGATGTGAACTGTTGACTCAATGAAAAAGACTCTAATGCTAGGAAAGATTGAGGGCAGCAGGAGAAAGGGGTGACAGAGGATGCGATGGTTGGGTGGCATCACCAGTTCAATGAACATGAGTTTGAGCACACTCCAGGAGATAGTGAAGGATAGGGAAGCCTGGTGTGCTGCAGTTCACAAAGAGCTGGACAGGACTTAGCAACTGAGCAACAACAAAGCTGAACGATTTTTTAGAAGAATGAGCTAGCTTTATATGTCATAGATAAAAATTATCAGCTGGATCCCACCTCAACTCTCTTTCTTTTCTCATTGTCCCTTCCTCCAACAAAACCTGCCAGTAGGTCAAAATTCACCTCCATCCAACTACCCAGTGGAAATAGGCGTTCCTCCTTCTGCTTAATGCCAGTTCTTACACCCTCTTTTCAGGAACTTTGCTACATCATCTCTCAATTTTTTCTCATGAACTTCAACATTTCTCTCACTTGTGCATTTAACATTAACATATCAAAAAAAGAGGTGTCTAAGACCTATCCCAGATCTCTTATGATTGCTCCCAGATATGACACATGAGGAAGGCATAGGGTGGGGAAATCCTTGGATTATTAATATCCTGAACATACGTTAAGTAAAGTATCATCTATGCAGAAGGCACTGTTCTTGGGTTTTACTTCAGATAAACTGCAGAAACCAATCAAAAGAAACTTGGGATTCACTGCCCTAGATGATGTGTGATGATCAAATCTTTCTGGTGAAATATTTTAGTGTAGATTTCTAAACTTACAAGGCAGAGTTGTAGCAACAACACTTTCCTACTTCTGTGTCAAAACCCATTAATTGTTATTTTGCTTGTATGTGAGTCAGCTAAGGAGGAAGAGTTCTTAGATGATAATCCAAAGCACCTTAAAAATACTCACTGAAGGAAAAAAAAATCTGCAACAAAAACTATATAACTATAGTTATATACTTATATAGAATTTATAACTATAATTTCACAGGGTGAGCCTGATTGATAAGGTTCTTTATATGCTTTAAAAATGTATGAACAAACTAGTTTTGAAGGAAATCTTATTAAATAACTTATTTTAAAGAACCTATGTTCTGGTTTATTATAAAGAGAAATCCACTCATTTATTTCTCAAGGGCACACCTTATAGAATTTGGTACTTTATTTTTCATAATTACTATTATCTAGGGAATCAGTTTTTGTATGAACAATGAGACAGTACTTTTGGAGATTTTTAGTGATACTTAATATTGGATTCACCCAATATTGAGAACCCCATGAACAGTATGAAAAGGCAAAATGATAGGATACTGAAAGGGGAACTCCTCGGGTCGGTAGGTGCCCAATATACTACCAGAGATCAGTGGAGAAATAACTCCAGAAAGAATGAAGGGATGGAGCCAAAGCAAAAACAAGACACAGTTATGGATGTGATTGGTAATAGAAGCAAGGTCCAATGCTGTAAAGAGCAATACTGCATAGGAACCTGGAATGTCAGGTCCATGAATCAAGGCAAATCGGAAGTGGTCAAACAAGAGATGGCAAGAGTGAACGTCGATATTCATGGAATCAGCAAACTAAAATGGACTGGAACGGGTGAATTTAACTCAGATGACCATTATATCTACTACTGTGGCCAGAAATCCCTTAGAAAAAATGGAGTAGCCATCATGGTCAACAAAAGAGTCTGAAATGCAGTACTTGGATGCAATCTCAGAAACAACAGAATGATCTCTGTTCGGTTCCAAGGTAAACCATTCAATATCACAGTAATCCAAACCTATGCCACAACCAGTAATGCTAAAGAAGCTGAAGTTGAATGGTTCTATGAAGACCTACAAGACCTTTTAGAACTAACACCCAAAAAATATGTCCTTTTCATTATAGGGGACTGGAATGCAAAAGTAGGAATTCAAGAAACACCTGGAGTAACAGGCAAATTTGGCTTGGGGTACGGAATGAAGCAGGGCAAAGACTAATAGAGTTTTTCCAAGAGAATGCACTGGTTATAGCAAACACTCTCTTCCAACAACACAAGAGAAGACTCTACATATGACATCACCAGATGGTCAACAATGAAATCAGATTGATTATATTCTTTGCAGCCAAAGATGGAGAAGCTCTATACAGTCAGCAAAAAGAAAACCGGGAGCTGACTGTGGCTCAAATCATGAACTCCTCATTGCCAAATTCAGACTTAAATTAAAGAAAGTGGAGAAAACCACTAGACCATTCAGGTATGACCTAAATCAAATCCCTTATGATTATACAGTGGAAGTGAGAAATAGATTTTAGGGACTAGATCTGATAAAGTCCCTGGTGAACTATGGATGGAGGTTCGTGACATTGTATAGGAGATAAGGACAAGACCATCCCCATGGAAAAGAAATGCAAAACAAGCAAAATGGCTGTCTGAGGAGACCTTACAAACAGCTGTGAAAAGAACAGAAGTGAAAATCAAAGGAGAAAAGGAAAGCTATACCCATCTGAATACAGAATTCGAAAGAATAGCAAGGAGAGATAAAGCCTTCCTCAGCAATCAATGCAAAGAAATAGAGGAAAACAATAGAATGGGAAAGACTAGAGATCTCTTCAAGAAAATTAGAGATACCAACGAACATTTCATGTGAAGATGGGCTCGATAAAGGATAGAAATGGTATGGATGTAACAGAAGCAGAAGATATTAAGAAGAGGTGGCAGGAATACAAAGAAGAACTCTACAAAAAAAGATCTTCATGACCCAGATAATCAGGATGGTGTGATCACTCACCTAGAGCCTGACATCTTGGAATGTGAAGTCAAGTGGGCCTTAGAAAGCATCACTACAAACAAAGCTAGTGGAGGTGATGGAATTCCAGTTGAGCTGTTTCAAATCCTGAAAGATGATGCTATGAAAGTGCTACATTGAATATGCCAACAAATTTAGAAAACTCAGCAGTGGTCACAGGACTGGAAAAAGGTCAGTTTTCATTCCAATCCCAAAGAAAGGCAATGCCAAAGAATGCTCAAACTACCACACAATTGCACTCATCTCACACGCTAGTAAAGTAATGCTCAAAATCCTTTAAGCCAGGCTTCAGCAGTACATGAACCATGAACTTCCTGATGTTCAAGCTGGTTTTAGAAAAGGCAGAGGAACCAGAAATCAAATTGCCAACATCCTTTGGATCATCAAAATAGCAAGAGAGTTCCAGAAAAACATCTATTTCTGCTTTATTGACTATGCCAAAAACTTTGACTGTGTGGATCACAATAAACTGTGGAAAATTCTGAAAGAGATCTGAATACCAGACCACCTAATCTGCCTCTTGATAAACCTGTATGCAGGTCAGGAGGCAACAGTCAGAACTGGACATGAAACAACAGACTGGTTCCAAATAGGAAAAGGAGTACATCAAGGCTGTATATTGTCACCCTGCTTATTTAACTTATATGCAGAGTACATCATGAGAAACGCTGGGCTGGAGAAAGCACAAGCTGGAATCAAGACTGCTGGGAGAAATATCAATAACCTCAGATATGCAGATAACACCTCCCTTATGGCAGAAAGTAAGAAAAAGTAAAGAGCCTCTTGATGAAAGTGAAAGAGGAGAGTGAAAAAGTTGGCTTAAAGCTCAACATTCAGAAAACCAAGATCATGGCATCCGGTCCCATCATTTCTTTGGAAACGCTGGAAACAGTGACAGACTGTTTTTGGCGGAGCTCCAAAATCACTGCAGATGGTGATTGCAGCCCTGAAATTAAAAGACACTTACTCCTTGGAAGGAAAGTTACGACCATCCTAGATAGTATATTGAAAAGCAGAGATATTACTTTGCCAACAAAGGTCCGTCTGGTCATGGCTATGGTTTTTCCTGTGGTCATGTATGGATGTGAGAGTTGGACTGTGAAGAAAGCTGAATGCCGAAGAATTGATGCTTTTGAACTGCGGTGTTGGAGATGACTCTTGCAAGTCCCTTGGACTGTAAGGAGATCCAACCAGTCCATGCTAAATGAGATCAGTCCTGGGTGTTCATTGGAAGTACTGATGCTGAAGCTGTAACTCCAATACTTGGCCATCTCACTCAAAGAGTTGACTCATTGGAAATACCCTGATGCTGGGAGGGATTGGGGGCAGGAGGAGAAGGGGATGACAGAAGATGAGATGGCTGGATGGCATCACCGATTCAATGGATGTGAGTCTGAGTGAACTCTGGGAGTTGGTGATAGACAGGGAGGCCTGGTGCGCTGTGATTCATAGGGTCGCAAAGAGTCAGGCACGACTGAGCGCCTGAACTAAACTGAATATTGGATCTGTGATGACTAGCTTGTAATTTTTTACTGCATAAATTTTCCATCCTGCTGGACTGTATCTTGCAGAATATGGTGGTACAACATGGGTCAAGAATGGCCTGTTCAGGACCACTGATACATTGCTTTGAGTAAAAAAAAAAATTTTTTTTTTAAAGACTTTCAATATTTAAAGAAAATCTCATTTAGCTAATGAAAGAAGCTGGGGTCAGTGAACTATGTTGATTCAGGATAAACTAAAGTCTAGTCATTTTGATGGATTTCAGATCACAAGGGCAGCTTATAAGAAATGTTCTAATGACCTGTTTCACAAGATGCTAAGCTTTGTTGTGACAGCTTTGCACAAGGTACCTAGCAAAATATATTCTGTACATATTTTAACAAATGTGTGTTTGATTGTGTAAAAAGAATAAAAGGTAATTTCTCAATGAGACATTAGAAGATGAATCATCCAGATACAGTTTTTTCATAAAGCCTGTATATGGGGAAAATGATAAAGTATACCTGATGAAAAACTGAGGTTTTTCAACCTTGTCTGTATTTACAATTTTAAAGTTCTCTTTAGCTTGACAGATGCATTTAATTAAATAAGTGGTTTAGAAAATAAAATAATGAAAGCAACTCTTCACAGTAAAGGCTGTGATGAAGACATGTACTAAAGGTCCAGTTTGCTTTTAGTTACAACCATGTTTTAAAAATATTATGCCTAAATCTATATTACATATTCTTGACTCCTTTGGAAGTTTTGCAGTTTTGGGTTTCTTAAGTGAAGTGAAGTGAAGTGAAGTGAAGTCGTTCAGTTGTGTCCGACTCTTTGTGACCCTGTGGACTGTAGCCTACCAGGCTGCTCTGTCCATGGGATTCTCTAGGCAAGAGTAAATGGAGTGGGTTACCATTTCCTTCCCGATCCAGGTATCAAACCCGGTTCTCCCCCATCAGAGGCAGACGCTTTAACCTCTGAGCCACCAGGGAAGTTAGGAAAATATAAATTTAGTATTTTTTAAATTCTTGCATTTGAACTCTTTTCAATGTAGTCAATACGTATTCTCTTTTTTTCCTAAAGGAAAAGATAAGTGTAATATGGTCCACATACTATGGTGGTAGTTTATTCACTAAGCTGTGTCAGACTCTTGTGACTCCATGGATTGCAGCCCTTCAGGCCCCTCTGTCCTGGGATTTCCCAGGCAGGAATACTGGAGTGTGTTGTCATTTCCTTCTCTAGGGGATCTTCCTGACCCAGGGATGGAACCCATGTCTTCTGCATTTCAAGCAGTCTCCTGCATCACAGGTGGTGCTTTTTACCACTGAGCCACCAGGGAAGCCCTCACACACAATAAACACTGCTAAAATTCATAAACACATTTAAAGTGATGTCATTCATAAACACTAAGCACAGGCACTCAGAGTAAAGACACGGTCTGGTTCCATTTGGTCTCCCTGACTCTCCTTCCTCTTGGTTTGAGAAACTTCTCAGGGTGCTTTGATGCTTACAATCTTATCTTTCTATTCCAGGTCAGAAGAACTTTTCAATTCGGCTTGTAAACTATTTGCTTTATAATTAATAACTTTAAGGTCTGGATGTCAATGGTCAGAATAACATTTAAATTACTAAATATGTTACTATCAACATGCTAAAAATTAAGAGGCATACAATATCTTCAGGGTTTTCATACTATATTTCTCTTTATCTCAGTGAAAGGTGTCAATTTTGTATAGTGGTGTTTTAGGAAACAAAAAGGTGCAAAAAACTTTTATTTGTGGTTGTGTGTTAACTTCTGTTCAAATACATCCATGTTAACAATCCAGTGGAGAACAGTTCAGTCATCTAGGTTGTTTGGAGTGAATCAGAATGATAATTAAAAATAGTATGAAGTAGTTGGGAACTCTCTAAGACTAAGATGTGGCTTAATGTCTACTTTGCCAAGAGAAGGATTAGGTTATTGTAGTTTTAAAGTTTAGTAGTAATGACTTGAAATGCAGATGCACAATCAATGATCCTTTGTTGCCAGTTGTATACAGAATAGTCAGTACAGTTTAGCATTCTAAAGATCGTAAAACTCCAGTTCATATGTTAAACGTATCAACACTCAGTTCTTGATTTCCAACAGCTTATTTTACTTATTTATAAAAGGCATGACCCTAAAACCCCTTTTTACTCTTTTCCTTTTTCTTCTTCAGTTGACTTGAACACATAGGGGAGAAGAAGCCAGAGAGGCTAAAACAGTGTTCTGTTCATATTCTGTTATTTTTCTCAATCTCCCACTTCATTGCATGCAATTTCCATGTCACCAGGGAATTGACTTAACATTGGGATGATTCTTTAGTGCAAAATCTGCTTATATTTCTCTTACTGTATTGAGAATGTCATTGAAAATATTTAATCATGTCATCTTAAAGAACTTTCCTTCTCTAGATTAGGAAAGAGAAACTGAAGTCTTTAGTGCAGCACATCAAGAAAAAATTTCAAATAGGATTAGTAATGGAGTTAAATGAATGAGGCAATGTGTTTGGAAAAGGGGAAAGAAAAAATCACAAACCAGTTTCCATTGATTTCTCATTGTAACTCTCAGGCCACAACACTGCCAATGTGACTGAGCAAACTTTTTCTTTCTTCCTTCCTTTAACTCCCATTTTTGTTTGCAAATAAAATTAAACCTAAAATCGTTATTTAAAACAATTCTCACTGGACAACAAATGAGGCCATAGGCAAATTTTAAATAAAACCTGAACTTGATGGGTTTTATTAAATGAGATTTCATGGGATATAACTTTGTGGAATTTGAATTTCAAGTCATAAGAAATGTAAATACCGGGTGGATATAAAATGAAGCTGATGAATCTTTGGCTTCAGGACTCCTCACTTGCTCAGTCCCCCTGTAAGTCAGTCATTATTTATTTCTGAGTAATATTGTCTGTTTCTATGAGAAGAGCTAGCACATAGTTGGTCCCAGGGGAAAATGTCCTGCTTTTTCACCAGTTCGTATAGTTTAGAATTTTCTATTTTACACCATTCATTCAAAGAGAAATGATCTCTTTTATTTCAAGAGGCTATTAAATATTTTTCTTGAGTTGGTAATTATGCCTTTTATTTTAGAAAGTCAAATTGAATGAAGTATAATTTGCATAATGTAACATGCACAAATAGTAATGGTACCACATTGACAAATGTATCCATGTAATCACCACCACAACTAAAGGCATAAAGGATCACAATGCTTGAAAATATTCATAACCTTTTATCTCATAATTTCACTGCCAGAAATCTATCTTAATGAAGTAATTCTAAATATCATTAAAGATTCAGGCATAATAATTTTCATCATCAATTGTATAATTACAAAAATTGAAAGCAAACTAAATGAGCCAGAGTAGGGGAATGGTTAGGTCACAATACACTGAAATGGTGACTATTGTGTTAATAAATATCATTAAAGAGTTTAAAATAAAAAATCGGAGACTTCTTTTTTTTGCAAAATTGTAAGTGGAGAAAGTGAGATACAAATTGATTGTGTGATATGACTTCTTCTTGGTAAACAAAAAATGAATAGAAATGTATTTGAAAAGAAATCCTTTAAAATGTTAACAGTGGTTCTTTTGGATCCTGGGATTCTTTTTCGCTCATATTCACTTATTTTTTTAATCAATGTGCATTTATTATTATCAGAATAAAATATGATTGAAATATAAACATCTTTTTAAAAATCAAAATCTTATTCATTTCAGTTTTTGTGATGATGTTTGTGAGGAAGCTGTTCATGATCATGGTTTGTTGAGCTGTGCTAATATTCTTTTCAAGTTTCCTGTCAAAGATTTCTTAAGATTCATCAGCTTTCTTCTTCTCATGACAAGGAGGCTAACTAGAGCAATCTCTATAGTAACTAAAATCAGCCATCAGCCCTTGAAATTTTAATTAATGTTAACACTTCACAGCTATTACATGCAGTTCTTTCAAGCGTCAAAGTATTCAATAAATCCAGAGCAGACTCTGGAAAAAGTTGTCATAGGGATGGTTTTCCTTCAACATCCTAACTTTTTTTCAAGACTCTTATCCGGTTTCCATTGGCAAAATCTTTCTCAGTTTATTCCTCTGCTTATTTGCATACTATTGACTTCTTTCTGAACTCCACTGGAAGCTGCTCTTCTCCAAGCATAATTTTCATTTTCTAGATCTCTTACCCAGTCACCTCCCCAGTTCCTTTTCCACTAAAATGAATTATCTTCTTCAACTCTTCAGCTAATTAATTTTTGCTAAAGTAAAGTTATATATATATATATATATTGCAAATGGGCATGCTACAACCTCTTCCACCTAGATAACATACATATTTATTGAGGCAATATAGTAGAAAAAATAATGGATTTATATATTAACATATATTTTGTATAGTTTTTAAATAAAATAGTACATATAAAATCACAGTGTTTAATATGTTTTTCTATTTATAAGAATTCTCTTTCTAAAAATAATTTTTAGTAAAACCTCGTTAATAGCTTAACTTACTCAGTTCAGTTCAGCTGCTCAGTCGTGTCCGACTCTTCACGACCCCATGAACTGCAGCACCCTAGGCCTTCCTGTCCATCACCAGCTCCCAGAGTCCATCCAAACCCATGTCCATTGAGTCGGTGAAGCCATCCAATCATCTTATCCTCTGTCATCCACTTCTCCTCCTGTCTTCAATCTTTTCCGGCATCAGAGTCTTCTCCAATGAGTCAGCTCTTCTCATTAGGTGGCCAAAGTATTGGAGTTTCAGCTTCAACATCAGTCCTTCCAATGAACACTCAGGACTGACTGATCTCCTTTAGGATGGACTGGTTGGATCTCCTTGCAGTCCAAGGGACTCAAGAGTCTTCTCCAATACCACAGTTCAAAAGCATCAATTCTTTGGCATTCAGCTTTCTTTACAGTCCAACTCTCACATCTATATATGATCACTGGAAAAACCATAGCCTTGACTAGAAGGACCTTTGTTGGCAAAGTGATTTCTCTGCTTTTAAATATGCTATCTAGGTTAGTCATAACTTTTCTTTCAAGGAGTAAGTGTCTTTTAATTTCATGGCTGCAATCACCATGTGCAGTGATTTTGGAGCTCAGAAAAATAAAGTCTGACACTATTTCCACTATTTCCCCATCTATGTGCCATGAAGTGATGGGACCAGATGCCATGATCTTAGTTTTCTGAATGTTGAGCTTTAAGCAAACATTTTCACTCTCCTCTTTCACTTTCATCAAGAGGCCCTTTAGTTCTTCTTCACTTTTTGTCATAATGGTAGTGTCATCTGCATATCTGAGGTTATTGATATTTCTCCCAGCAATCTTGATTCCAGCTTGTGCTTCCTCCAGCCCAGCGTTTCTCATGATGTACTCTACACTTAAGTTAAATAAGCAGGGTGACAATATGCAGCCTTGATGTACTCCTTTTTTTATTTGGAACCAGTCTGTTGCTTCATGTCCAGTTATAACTGTTGCTTCCTGACCTGCATATAGGTTTCTCAGGAGGTAGGTCAGATGGTCTGGTATTCCCATCTCTTTCAGAACTTTCCACAGTTTATTGTGATCCACACAGTCAAAGCTTTGGCATAGTCAATAAAACAGAAATAGATGTTTTTCTGAAACTCTCTTGCTTTTTTGATGATAAAGCAGATGTGTTCAATTTGATCTCTGGTTCCTCTGCCTTTTCTAAAACTAGCTTGAACATCTGGAAGTTCACTGTTTACATATTGTTGAAGTCTGGCTTGGAGAATTTTGAGCATTACTTTGCTAGTGTGTGTGATGAGCACAATTAGTAGTTTAGCATTCTTTGGCATTGCCTTTCTTTGGGATTGGAATGAAAACTGACCTTTTTCCTGTCCTGTGACCACTGCTGAGTTTTCTAAATTTGCTGACATATTGAGTACAACACTTTCACAGCATCATCTTTCAGGATTTGAAATAGCTCAACTGGAATTCCATGACCTCCACTAGTTTTGTTTATAGTGATGGTTCCTAAGGCCCACTTGATTACTCTTCAAAAGTTTTCATTTGGGTGCCATCATCTATAGCAAGGGTCAGAAAACACTTCCTGTGAAAAGCCAGATGGATAATATTTTAGACTTTGCAGCTTATGAGTTGCAATGGCTCACTCTGCTTGCATAGTTTGAAAGTTGTCAGAACAATGTTTAAACCAATGAACATAGCTGTTTTTTAGTATGACTTGACTCACAAAAGCAGAAGGAAAGTCAAATCTGATCCACGGGCAAAAGTTTATCAACACTAGTTTGTAAGATGGGCTTCCCTGGTGGCTCAGAGGTTAAAGCATCTGCCTCCAATACAGGAGACCCGGGGTTCGATCCCTGGGTTGGGAAGATCCCCTGGAGAAGGAAATGGCAACTGACTCCAGTATTCTTCCCTGGAGAATCCCATGGACAGAGGAGCTTGGTGTAGGCTACAGTCCATGGAGTCACAAAGAGTCGGACACGACTGATAAAGACTAATCGATACAACGTGCTATTAATGGCTCTCCGAAGAGTCGGATACGACTGAGCGACTTGAGTTTCACTTTTCACTTTCATGCATTGGAGAAGGAAATGGCAACCCACACCAGTGTTCTTGCTAGAGAATTCCAGGGATGGGGGAGCCTGGTGGGTTGCCATCTATGGGATCACACAGAGTCGGACACGACTGAAGTGACTTAGCAACAAATCTGGCTATAGTCTACTGCTTCCTGGACTCCCTTATTAACTGTTTTCTCTTTTTGCTCTAGTTGTTGGTTAATTTTCCAAAATACCCTCTGTCTTCTCTCTTTCTATTCTTTCCAACAACAATTTCTCAAATATTTAAGTTGTAGACAAAGTATCACATTTTCTCTAATCCTCTCTACTCTCTCCTGCATTTTTATGAGAACTTTTTGTGCCTCTACCATGATCCTTTTTTTTGAGGTTACTGTCATTCTACTCCTCTATATTTTCCCCAGGTTTGTTAAGTGTTTCTCACTCAGTTGTGTCTGACTCTTTGTGACCCTATGGACTTAACCCGCCAGGCTCCTTTGACCATGAAGTACTGGAGTAGGTAGCTGTTCCCTTCTCCAGGGGATCTTCCTGACCTAGGGACTGAATCCAGATCTCCTGCATAGCAGGTGGATTCTTTACCATCTGAGCCACCAGGAAGCCCTATCACTCTATTCTTCTATATTTTCCCCAGGTTGATTGAGGTATAATTGACAAATAACATTGTAAACAGTTAAAAGGAACAATGTGATGATTTGATATTAAATATACAAGGTGAAATGATTACCACAAGCAGATTAATATACCCATCACCTCATGTGAGTGTGGCAAGAATGCTTAAGATTTACTCTCAGCAAATTTCAAGTACTATAGTCACCATGCTAGACCCTCATCTTATTACAGAGTTTGTATCCTTTGAGCAACATCTCAACGACTCCACTCCAAACCCTTGGTAACCATCATTTTTACTCTCTGTTTCTATGTGTTTGACATTTTTTAAAAAGATTCCACAAATAAGATCCTATAGTGTTTATCTTTCTCTGAATTATTATCTCATTCGTGTTGTCTTAAATGGTGGCTCAGAGGTTAAAGCGTCTGCCTCCAATGCGGGAGACCTGGGTTCAATACCTGGGTTGGGAAGATCCCCTGGAGAAGGAAATGGCAATCCACTCCAGTATTCTTGCCTGGAACATCCCATGGATGGAGAAGCCTAGTAGGTTACAGTCCACGGGGTCACAAAGAGTCGGACATGACTGAGCGATTTTACCTTACCTTACCTTTAATATCTCTATCTTTCTATCTATCTTTTCTTTATTCCTTCATCTCTCAACAGAACTTACGCTGTTTGTATATTTTGGGTATAGTGAACAATGCTATAGTGAACATAGGACTTCAGATATCTCTTAGAGATAGTGATTTCATTTCTGTTAGCTACTTATCCAGGAGTGGAATTGCTGGATCATCCCTGGTGGCTCAGAGGTTAAAGCGTCTGCCTGGAATGCAGGAGACTCAGGTTTGATCCCTGGGTCGGGAAGATCCCCTGGAGAAGGAAATGGCAACCCACCCCAGTACTCTTGCCTGGAACATCCCATGGAGGGAGGACCCTGGTAGCCTACAGTCCATGGGGTCAACAAAGAATTGGACACGACTGATGGACTTCACTGTCACTTTCAAGGCAGTTTTATTTTTAATTTTCTTATTGATAACTTTTAATTTTTTTCTTTGGTTGCACTGAGTCTTCATTGCTGCACGTGTTTTCTGTAGTGATTGCCTCAGTTTACAGTCCCGCCAACAGTGCACGAGGGTTGCCTTTTCTCTACATGCTCACCGACATTTGTTATCTCTTGGCTTTTTGAGGACAGCCATCCTAACACGTCTGAGGTGATGTCTTATTATGGCTTTGATGCGAGTTTTCCTGATGATAAGTGATATTAAAGTGGTATTCCCAATCTCTGTCCCTCAGTCATGCAGGTTCCCTCAGTGTTCTGGGTCCCTTTGACAGCATCCTACACAACTAGGGGAGCTAGGAGTTCACACACTGTCACCTTTCACCCCCAGGAGAGACTGAGGGTCCGTGGGTCTCTAGGCAAGGAGTTGTGCCTCCTTGGGGGACAAATGACAGGAGTAAATTGAAACTCTTCCTTTACCCTTTTTAACAGGTCCAGCTTCAGGACCTTTTTTCTTTTGCTCTCCTATAACATATTCTTCTTTGTGAAGTGAAGTGAAAGTTGCTCAGTTGTGCCTGACTCTTTGCTACCCCATGCACTACACAGTCCATAGAATTCTCCAGGCCAGAATATTGGAGTGGGTAGCCTTTCCCTTCTCCAGGGGATCTTCCCAACCCAAGGATCGAGCCCAGGTCTCCCACACTGCAGGTGAACTCTTTACCAGCTGAGACACAAGGGAGGCCCAAGAATACTGGTGTGGGTAGCCTATCCCTTCTTCAACAGATCTTCCTGACCCAGGAGTTGAACCAGGGTCTCCTGCATGTCAGGTAGATTCTTTACCAACTGAGCTATCAGGGAAGCCCTCTTCTTTGGGGGTGATTGTCAAAGTCTGTGGGTTTTGTAGGGAAGAAGGTAGAAATCTGGTTAGAAATCTCCTATTCACAGTCTCACTGATGTCACTCCAGACTTAATTATTTAGGGAGAGATGAACTAGATTTCACATACTACATCAAAATCTCATGAATCAGTAAAATCTCTTTTAAAAGCTTCTATTATTTTGGATTATAAAGAGCAAAAGATGTCATATTGCACCTCATATGGACTGTGAAGAAAGCTGAGTGCTGAAGAATTGATGCTTTTGAACTGTGGTGTTGGAGAAGACTCTTGAGAGCCCCTTGGACTGCAAGGAGATCCAAACAGTCCATTCTGAAGGAGATCAGCCCTGGGATTTCTTTGGAGGGAATGATGCTAAAGCTGAAACTCCAGTACTTTGGCCACCTCATGTGAAGAGTTGACTCACTGGAAAAGACTCTGACGCTGGGAGGGATTAGGGGCAGGAGGAGAAGGGGACGACAGAGGATGAGATGGCTGGATGGCATCACTGACTCAGTGGATGTGAATTTGAGTGAACTCCACAAGTTGGTGATGGACAGGGAAGCCTGGTGTGCTGCAATTCATGGGGTTGCAAAGAGTCGGACACGACTGAGCTACTGAACAGAACTGAACTGATGGAGTGTGAAAACCAGTCTCTTTTGCACAATAAATATATTTAATTTAATTTAAATGTTTGATTGAATAAAAAATCTAGTGCTTTACCTTGAGTAAAACAAGCAATAATTTAGAACAATTAAAAGAAGATGGGACTACTGAACAACTAGAATTAAACTATGACTAAAGTATTGATTGTTTACTTAAAAAAGATAAACTATTTATTTCTTCTGCAATTTTATCCAGTTTTATAAACAGTTAAAAAGGTAAAAAAAATCATAAATTCTTTTTCATAGGATGACTGCAAGAAGGTAATTCTGGTTGTTTTGTTCAAAATAATGGGGACAAGAAATTCCAGCATCTGAGTTTGCTGTGGAAAGAACAAGCTCTTCCCTTCTCACTCTTGGAATGTTAGATAACATCTCTAACATATCTTTTGGCAAACTACCTGGTGAAAATAACATTAATGTGTGACTTGACTCATATGCACGAGTCAGAGTTTGCGTAAGTTTTGAATAATTGTTGTCAACATAATTAAACAATTTGGTAAATCCTGATAATGACATCACATAACATGGCATTGCTGGGCACTCTTCTATGCTTAACATTAACTCATTTGATCCTCTAATAACACCCTTTGACAATTGATAGAATAGGCACAGCAAGTTTAAATAAGTAGCCCAAGATCGCACAGGTCCCAGAAGGCAAAGCCAAGACAGAAAATGAGACAGTCTGGCTCTAGAGACTGTGCTATCAATCACTGCGCTTTGTTTTCCAAGAAGGATTATCATCAATAAGGTAGCACATGGGGCTGAACTTACATATGCTATCTACATATGGGAGGCAATTCTGACTAAATATATCAAATCAGTTTTATACTTGTGGAAATACTCTCTTTCTGCTTTCCTGCTCCATTGATGAGTTAACTGAAATTTGACTCTGTGATACTATTTTGTAGTTTGTAGTTAGTTCTGCCTCTTCCTCTCCGCTGACCCCTGTGAGACTATGGAGACTTCAAATGTAGTGAGCATTCTTATTCCAGTTCCAGTTCTTTTGGCATTCGGAACTTTTACACAGTGCTTGGAATTTAGGAGATCGTTCAACAGAATGCTTGTTGAATGGATGAATAAATTATAAAATGCAATGAATAATCTTTAAGATGTCTGAAAGGGCTCAATAACTAGAGTCAAATTTCCCTGCTCCAGTTCTGAAGTAATGACAAAAAAAGACAAAAGATTCCGCATTTGGAAGGTAAAATTTCAAGCTGTTGTTTCAAGCGGATATTGAAGAATATAGTCTATGTTTGATAACAGATGTAAGACTGAAGGGCATTAATCTTTGATATTGATTACCTATTGTTGTGTAAAAATTATCTCAAGACGGAGAAGCTTAAACGATTATAAATACTTTTTCTGTCACATTTTTTACAGATGAGGATGAGGAATTCAGAAGCGGCTTAGCTGGGTGTATTGGCTCAGGGTCTCCTATGGGGTTGCAGTCAAAAATGTTGGCTTGGGCCACAGACGAATGCTTGAGTAGCTCTGATTCCAAAAGAGCTCAGTCTTATCGCTGATAAACTGATGCCGGCTATTGGCAGCAGACGTCAGTTTCTTTCCATTGGACTATTTGAATATTTTCCTGATGTTGGCAGGAAAGGGGGAAAGTTTCCTATAAAATGGGAAATTGAAGAAAGAGCATGATAGAAGACACAATTTGTTTTATGACTTTGGCTCAGAAGTCACACATTGTCATTTCTGGGTTATCTTACTGATTTTTACAAGGCAGCTGGTTTCAGGGTGGAAGGACCATACCAAGGCAAGAAAACTAATTAGCGGCCTTATTGGATGCTGGCTGCCAAGCTTCCTGTCGTTAGCAGTCTGGAACTGGAGTAGACCTCCTCCATCAGCCATGGAATCTGCCCCTGGGAGAGCCCAATATAAGAAGCAGACTTTCTAGCATGCTCAATACCAAAAGAGAGAGGAAGGAGGGGCTAAACTATAGCAAGTATCTACCACGATGATTTACCACTTAATAACTTGTTTGCTTTTATGATGGATTCCTCCTCAACTCAGTTACAAGCTATAAGGATCCGGGACCCAGTTGCCTTGGGGACCACTGAATGTCTGACACCCAGCATAACCTCTCATTATTACAATACACTTGGTTGAATCTTGAATGAACAAAATTACTGTGATCATGATCTGCATCCTCACATAGAAATATCTGGAATGTAACAGTTAATGGAAAGGATCCTCTTCAGAAGCTTGAGGGCTTCTGTTTCACACAGACCTCTGTTATTGTTTTGTCATTAAGTCATGTCTGACTCTTTGTGACCCTATAGACTTTATCCACCAGGCTTCTCTGTCCATGGAATTTCCCAGGCAAGAATATTGAAATAGGTTGCCATTTCTTCCTCCAGGGGATCTTCCTGACCCAAGTGTTGAACCTGCTTCTCCTGCATTGATATACAGATTCTTTACCACTGAGCCACCAGGGAAGCTCACACAGACCTCTATGCATACATTAATCTTCCCCATTTAAAACTTTAAAAACAATAAGTGCAAAATAATGTCAGTTGATAATTCACAATAGTAGCTTTGAGGTATTATTTTATAATGCCATCCTTATTACTGGCCAACTTAAATATTTTTCATGTGGGAGATGTTCTAAAATAGACAGAAAAACAGTAGCTGATATAATTTATCTTTGATAGAAGGACAAAAACTCTTGCTCAAAATTTTTCAAAAAGATCCTTAAGAAGAAAGAACATGAAAAATAAACTTCACTGGTTAATGTTTCAAGAAAAGTAAAACCTCTAATTATCTTGGACTGTTTAGCATCAGAGCAAATAGTTGTTCTAAGCAGCATCTGAAGAGAGGGATTTATGACATTAATTATATCCAGTCCTGGCTTAACAAGACATGGTAGTGGTCATTTGCCTCCCATTCTATTCTAAAGTTTTAATCCATCTTCATATGTTGAAGCCCAACCCTTCCTCCAACTCTATTGGAAATAGAGTTTGAGGTGGTGATTAAGGTTAAGTGAGATCATAAGGGTGGAGCCCTGATCTAATAGAAGTGATGCCCTTCTAAGAAGAGAAAGAAACACCAGAACTCTTCAGCAGGTGAAAAGACAGCTATCTGTGAGCCAGGAAGAAAGGTCTCACCACAACTACATCACTCGGCACTCTGATTTCAGACTTTCAGCCTCCAGGACTGGGAGAAAATAAATTTCTATTCTTTAAGGCTTCCATCTATGGTATTTTGTCATGGGAGTCTAAGCTAACTAAAACAGTATTTGCTATACAAGAAAACTACAGTTTTATTTGAAAAAATATCCAGGGCCCATATTAGATTGGGTGATTAGGGAACGCTTCTCCAAAGAGATGTTTAGGCTGGATCTGAAGAATGACTAATAACCAGCTGTGAGCACTGCAGACTGAGGTCACCAGGTTAACAAAGATTTTCCCCCATTTGGTTTGACTCTATATCTGCAAATGTATGGTTAGACAGAATAACATGTTTGTTATCTCTGTTTGGAAAGCCTTTCTAGTTCTTACCATGACATCACTACAGTATTTCTGTTTTAGAGATGTTGTTACACTGAGGAATGATATGGGAGTTTAAATAGGCCTCAAATCAAAACATAAATCTATCAGAAACATCCAGAAAATACATTATTTTCAACATATTGTCTAGGTCTAAAATTGGATGATTTCCCGTAAAATTTTCAGTTGAATGAACAGTTCAAATGTGTTTACTTGGTTAGTGACATAGTTTTTACAAAATGACTTTAACTTGAATTTGGTAAGCATTTTAAATCTAAGTCCTTTTATTTTCATTTGTACAAGACCTAAAATAATGTGTATACATTATTATCAATGTGATACATCTTTAATTCAAGTAAATTGTTATGTTCCTCTTATTATTTAAAAAAATAAATTAAGCTCTGCCTCTGATGCTTTTAATACAATAAACCCTAAAATAAACAAACACCCCTCTTTTGTTTACCTTGTTTGTAGTATCTACAGTTCAGTTCAGTTCATTTCAGTCGCTCAGTCGTGTCTGACTCTTTGAGACCCCATGAACCATAGCGTGCCAGGCCTCCCTGTCCATTACCAACTCCCGGAGTTCACTTAAACTCATGTCCATCGAGTCGGTGATGCTATCCAGCCATCTCATCCTCGGTCATCCCCTTCTCCTCCTGCCCCCAATCCCTCCCAGCATCAGAGTCAGCTCTTCGCATGAGGTGGCCAAAGTACTGGACTTTCAACTTTAACATCATTCCTTCCAAAATTTTAATTTTTCTATTTTCTGTTTATGTATTTTTAGATGCTAGGTGTTGTCTTATCTATTTGTCTGAGCATTTCCAAACCCTAGCATGGTAATTGACACTTGCTGAGTGTTTTGAAAAGTTTTATTGGCATATCCTTTGTAACTTAAAAAGGTAAATATTGTGTGATTATCTTTTTAAGTAAAATATAACATATTGATTGTGAAAAGATGATTTTTAGGTTTCTGTACCAAATAGCTAAATGACAAGCTTTGGCGCCATCATTGTTAAATATGGGTCAAACTTTTCCCCTGGATAAAATTAAAAGAAGTGCTTTTAATCGATGAAAAGATATTTGTTTTCATATCATGGTATTTTTGGTTCAGAGGGATTAGGTGACTAGAAAACAAGCAGGGAAATGAGAACTATGGTGCTTGGGGCAATTTCTCTTGTAGCACTATAATCTATAGAACACATTTGGGCAATTTTTGGAGTAAAACTTCTTAATTAGGAAAGTAAAGAAAGCCATAGCATATGATCTGGATTTTGTGAAATAGTATCTGTCTTCCTTTTCACAGAGCAAGCGTTTCCTGTTACATACACAATAGTAATAGTCCTACGTCATTTGCCTGAAAACTATTAAGATCATGTTGTTTTGGGACCTTTAGTTAGAAACATGTCAGGGCCATTGACTGTGTAGCTAGATTGCCAAAGTTAGAATCCTGTCCTCAACATTAACAAGCTATATAGACTTGAACAAGTTTGTTACCCTCTGGATCTCATTTCTTCACTTGTAAAGCAGAGATAATGCTAGTGTCTGCATAACAGAGTTTACTGAAGGCCAAGAACTTTATGTATGTAAGTAACTAAGAATAGTATTGATAGCTTGTCATAGTTAGTGCTGCAAGCTTATTTGTTCAATAAATAATAATGAACATTCCTTTTAAAATACGAATGTATTACGATAAATTGTAGACAAAGGAATTGAAGAATCTTTAGTAAGTGCTCTAAATCCTTGAATGGAGTTCATGGGAGAATAGCTCACATCCAAAGCTTTTAATTTTTAAGTCTGTCAACCATATGTGTGTCTGCTTTTTTTCTAATTAAGCTTCACAGATTTAAAAATTCTCTGCTACAGAGGGCTGAAGTATAAGAAAGGTTATATATAGTTCTATAAAGAATAAAGTCAAAGAGCTCTGGGGAAAGCTGATCTGTGTGTGGAACATAAGGGCTACCCCCAAGAATG
Source organism: Madoqua kirkii (assembly GCA_006408675.1). Classification (NCBI taxonomy): domain Eukaryota; kingdom Metazoa; phylum Chordata; class Mammalia; order Artiodactyla; family Bovidae; genus Madoqua; species Madoqua kirkii. The sequence continues at coordinate 9,614 of SJYC01039761.1, read as the reverse complement.
TGATGGGCTGCCTCACGGTGAGTTGTTGGGAAGTAAACTACTTCTTTTTACTCTGAGAAGGAGCAAAAAGCTTTAAGGGGAAGAAAATAATTGTCCAGCTCATAGCAAAAGAACATAAAATTAGCTGTCACTGAAATCAAGTGATCAGCACTTTGCCACTTAAAATTCCTTTTGGAATGAACAAGATATAAATCAATGACAAATGGATTAAATTATTTATTACAAAATACTTCAAAGAATACTTTTTGAATGTATAAATTAATGAAGACTCTGAAAAGGTCAAAACAAAGCCAACAAAGAATTCCTCAGGCAGTTTCAACAGACATGAATTAGCAGGCTGGGCTGATGTTTAGCCCTTGGATCATGAAGCTGGGAGGACCAGAGCAGGCAGTGAGAACCCGCTGAGCCAGATGGAGTTGCTAAGGCTGAAACTTCATACTGGGAGGCTCATCTGACTGATGAAACAGCAGCTGCCTAACTGCCTACTCTGATCTTTGTTGCTCACTTATGATATTGTGAAAAGTAAAACTACATTTCAGAGAGGTGTTAGAATTAGTGAGGTACCTAAAGGACTTGGAGCTATTGACTCTTACTGTCACCAAAAATATGGGAGGGGATTTTGTGGGAGAATGGATACGTGTATATAGCCGAATTTATTTGTTGTCCATCTGAAACTATCACAGCATTGTTAATCCAATATAAGATAAAAAATTAAAACAAAATGTGTAAACATGTATAATGACTCTTGACATGAGGTATGAATAGATTGTTTTCTGATATGCAGAAATGAACACAGATTTGTAATTGAGTCATATTTACACACCTCAGCCAATTCCTAGTTTAATGAATTTGGGTAATACTGTCTTTTTTTCCCCACTCTTAGTCTTGCTTTCTTGAGATTTTTATCCTTTAAATATGTTTTAAGGTCTTTGAGTTTTAATGGCCATTATTTTAATAGGCTAATACAGTCTAGAAGCTCCAGTACTATGGCCACCTGATGTAAAGAGGTGACTCATTGGAAAAGACCCTGATGCTGGGAAAGATTGAGGGTAGGTGGAGAAGGGGACGGCAGAGGATGAGATGGTTAGATAGCATCACCGACTCAGTGGGCATGAGTTTGAGTGAATTCTGGAAGAGAGTGAAGGACAGGGAAGCTTGGTATGCTGCAGTGCGTAGAGATGCAAAAAGGCAGACACGACTTAGAGACTGAACAACAGCAGGCTACAATACAAAGAGACAGAATTCAGTTTAGGTGTCGAGAAGCTGTTTTAGTAAAGGCTTCTCACACACTGTTAGACCAGACACTTTAGAAAGCTGAATAATGTCAAGTGCCAGCTGAGATGCAGGACCGTGGGAACCCTCAGCCATTCTGGAGAACAGCCTGGCACTATTTGGAAATATTTAGTTATAAAAATGGCTTATCACTCAGCAGCTGTTCTTCAGGATCCATGTACCAAAAATATCTTTACATGTTCATAATGGGGCTTTGGGGGAATGATCATTGCGACATTCATGCATGTGTGCAGTGAGTGTGTATGTGTGTGTACGAGTGGTGTGTGCATGCAAATGTATGTACATGAGTATGAATTTATATGATCGTATATGTGTGTGCATGTGTATGTGATGGAAAGCTTGTCTAGGCAACCCACGTGGTGGCCAGCACTGAGAATGAACATACCATGGATTATATACAACAGTTAGATACAAAGATTTCTTGGAGTAAGAAAAACATAGCTGGATCATAAATACACAGTATTTAGTAAAAAACAGAAACAATGAGAGCTTTAATAAAGCACGTTTACATACATTTGAAAGCACATGTGTTTCTATACAGTTTGTGAAATCTACAAATAATTCTCGTTAAATGTAATGAATAATTGCAGTAGTTGCATGTGATAGAGGTAGTGACAGGAGTGGATGAAGGGCTCAAAGGTAATATGTAAATATCTACAGCAAGAGGGGAACCTTGTTTGGACCCATGAGGATAACGTGGCATGGAGTGGGCATAAGCACAGACTTGAATATGTAAATAAATAGAATGACTGTCATGAGGGGTTTCCCAAAGGAAGTGAAGCTTAAAATGGATTTTGTAAGGCTGTGTAGGAGTTGATCAAGCAAGATGGTAGAGAAGGAAGTCTTACTAGAAAGAAGAGGACTTGAGCATATTTTGAGCAGTAGAAGCTGCAGATTCAATGATCTGAAGTTAAAAGCACTTGCCTTTTCCTTGGGGTTGCACAGGGCAGGTGTATGACAAAGGTATAGACCTCAAAGTGAAGCTGTGGGATGAATGGACAGAGAGTCAGACACACTCTATATGACACAGGACTCGATATTCTGCATTTCCATGTCTGCACGGGATTCTGAAGGTAATGGGGAAGATGTTCAACTACAGAGTTATAGGATCCTTCCTTGTATTTTAAATCTTTCTGTCTCTAATTTAGGGGAATCTATCTATATATAAAGCCAGCTCAAGTCTCATTTTATCCACAAAGGCTTTTCTTAGTCCAGTTCCTAACTGAATTGCATATTATCTCTTTCTGGGAAATTCTGCCATATTTAAGGCTTTCATGTGCACTTAGCTTATCCTTTTTTATAGGTCCTTTCCTTATCTTTGTTTTTGACATCTAGTAAAGTAGACCACCTGGAGGAATGAACAAGATAGACCACCTGGAGGAGGGCAGGGCAACCCACTCCAGTATTCCTGCCTGGAGAATCCCATGGACAGAGGAGCCTGGCAGGCTAGAGTCCATAGGATCGCAAAGAGCAGGACACGAATGAAACGACTGAGGAAAGTAGACCACGCTTTTATAGATGGCTGCTGCTGCTGCTGCCAAGTCGCTTCAGTCGTGTCCGACTCTGTGCGACCCCATAGACGGCCTCCTACCAGGCTCCTCTGTCCCTGGGATTCTCCAGGCAAGAACACTGGAGTGAGTTGCCATTTCCTTCTCCAATGCATGAAAGTGAAAAGTGAAAGTGAAGTCGCTCAGTCGTGTCTGACCCTCAGCGACCTCATGGACTGCAGCCTACCAGGTTCCTTCATCCATGGGATTTTCCGGGCAAGAGTACTGGAGTGGGGTGCCATTGCCTTCCAGAAAATGCCAAATCATCTAACATTTAGTGCAGATCAAAATGAAATAAATAACGTGGGAAATGCTTTAAAGGTGGGAGAAGAAATTTTACTTAATATGACAGCTTATATGGAAGCATAAAAAAAACCAACAACAATGGAGGGCAATGCAGTAAAGTTTCCTTGGGATATGTTATCAAAGAAGAAGACAGGGGAAGGTTAGAGGGCAGAGAGTAAAACTGAAGGAAAGTTTCATTTTCATGGAGTGACTTTTGATTTCAAAGAAAAATTTTTAGTCTTTTGAGAATTTAGTGAGCACAGGCTCCATCCCTTGGAATTTTCATTTCATCTTACTAATTCTAGCTACCTGGATTGAAAAACATAGCAAGTACTATATTGCCAACTACAATGTCAAGACAATGTTCTCTTTTAGCATTGGACAGACAATACACCTTCAAAAATATAAAATGCACATTCCAGAGATACACTGAATTCTTTAATGATTTGAAACAAAAGGTTATTGCTTTTATTAATGATAATAAAAATTTGATGAGATAAATATAATACAGGAAAAGTTTCATCTTTTCCTTGAATTCAATTGATCAGTTTACATATTACAAAAATTTCTCTAACCATCACTTAGAATATTACTGTGAAGTCTTGTATAAATAGGGTGAATATCTGATAAATCAATTTTTCAGTTATATCTTTCCCTGTCAGCTCAACCACAGAATTTAGAAATGAATATAAATTTCAAAATGTCAAAATTTTCCAAAAGATTTTTTTAGTGCAGTAATAATTCCCAAATAATTTGGCAATGGGCCCATGAAAATATTTAATAGTTATCTCCCTTGTGTCCCAAAGTTCCCACCATCTCTTCCTGCCCCACCTCTTTCTCCTTTAACCCTCCCTATCAGCTAGGAAATCTCATGGGATTTTCATAGCTTTCTATTGGACATGCTGATAAAAACTTTTGTGTAGTTGTAGTTATGTAAGTATTTCCAAAAATCTGTGTTCAGCGCTGTATTCCTAGCAGTGATAGGTTTCTGTACAAGTTTTTGGATGAGTCTAGTCCCATTTCACTACACTCCATTTGCCAGAACAAAGGCAACCTTTGCCAAATTTGGTTCCAGCAAAGTGGAGGCATGCCCAAGTGTCTGCTTCATTTGGAATATTCTTGTAGTCAAATATTTACATGGAGCCCCCAAATCCTCTGGCTTGAATCTTTCATATAATTTCCAACTCAGTGTCTATTTACAAAACCATTTAGTTTGGAGGGTGGTATAGATCTGGCCTTGTTTCCAACGGGGAACAGGGAAAGCACCATTACTGGTCACTGTTAAAACAAGATTAGCCAATACACTGGGAGTTGTACAAACAGAAGAAAGCTTACCCATTCTAAAGTGTTCTTGTTTCCTCACAAATTTATCTTTGAAATACACTGACATGCACAGCTGTTTTTTTTTTTTTTTTAATTAGCTCTTGGAATCTTATTCTGAAAGTTTCCTAAAGTTGTCACTGATAAAGGCTACTTGGAAATGTGTAGAATAATTTTAAAAGAAAGACAAAAGTTAGCTGCTTGGGAACCTATGACAGAGATGTGAAAATATTTCAAAACTTGAATGAATAGAGGATCATATTTTAGTTAAGAAACTATTACCTCAAATGCAATTACCTACCATTACTGCAAAGTCAATATTCATAGGCATGATGCAGATAAGAATATATTATGTGGAGGAAAGAACAATGTGTTTTATGTAGCATTTTAATTTCATGTTCTGGGTTAATATGCTAGACAAGTTTTAAGTATGCTATATGTCAACTAAAAGTATAATTCATATTGATGAGCTGCATGAGTTATTTAGGTTAGTAAATAGCATCACTGCATGTGAGATTTACAGACTAAGGAAATTTCTACTCTGAGGACAGAAGATCATGTCTAACTTCGTTAAAGATACACATAGTTTTTAAACAGTGAGCATACTTATATATATCTACAAGTATTAAATTATATATTGTCCACCTATTGTTCACCCTGTCTGCAGTGTTCATTCTGGTGCTATTTCTGTTAAACTGTCAACAAAACAAGTAATTTAATGATTGCTAATTGATCAGATGAATCACAGGCTGGAATCAAGATTGCTGGAGAAATATCAACAACCTTAGATATATAGATGATATTATTTGAATGTGGCTTCCCTGGTGGCTCAGTGGTAAAGAATCCATCTGCCAATGCAGAAGACATAGGTTCGACCCTGATATGGGTCAGGAAGATACCCTGGAGAAGGAAATGGCAACCTACTCCAGTATTCTTTCTTGGGAAATCCTATGGACAGAGGAGCCTGGTGGACTATAGTCTACAAAGTTGCGAAAAATCAGACATGACTTAGCAACTTAACAACAACCACTCTGATGGCAGAAAGAAGAGGAACTCAAGAGCCTCTTGATGGAGGGTGAAGAAGGAAAAATGAAAGAAGTGAAGATGTTATTTTCCTGGGCTCCAAAATCACTGTGGATGGTAGCTGATGCCATGAAGTTAAAAGACACTTGCTCCTTAGAAGGAAACTTACGACAAACCTAGACAAGCATATTAAAAAGCAGAGACATTACTTTGCTGACAGAGGTTCGTATAGTCAAGGTTATGGTTTTCCCAGTAGTCATGTATGGATGTGAGAGCTGGACCACAGAGAAGGCTGTGTGCCAGAAAATTGATGCTTTCATTAATTGCCAGAGAAGACTTTTGAGAGTCCCTTGGACAGCAAGGAGATCAAATCAGTCTATCCTAAAGGAAATCAATTCTGAATATTCACTAGAAGGACTGTTGCTGAAGCTGAAGCTCCAGTACTTAGGCCACCTGATGTGAAGAGCCAACTCATTGGAAAATAGCCAGATACTGGAAAGATTGAGGGCAGAGGAGAAGGGGGTAACAGAAGATGAGATGGTTGGATGGCATCATTGACTCAAAGGACATGAGTTTGAGCAAACTCTGGCAGATGGTGGACAGCAGAGAAGCCTGAGGTGGTGCATTCCATGGAGTCGCAGGCATGACTTGGGGACTGAACAATAGCAACTTGGTCAGAACCAAGTGTTGCTAAGAGACACCATCTCTCTGATGATGAGTTGTTTCTCTGCATAAGGGAAATCACAACCTTGGCCTTCTGATGCTATAGTTTTCTTTAAAAATCCTATGAAATATGCTGATAGGCAATTAATTTGTCAATCACTATTTCTAGATTGTGCATTTAGATTTTTAAACTAAATTCATTTCTTTTTAAATCTTGAACAATTTTCTCAGTGCAATCATTTGGTCTTCCCTGATCTAGACTCTTTCAGGTATCCTACGGTACTCCACATCCGTTTCCACTGCAGCGTACTGTCATCTTGTCAGTATAATTTTCTTAAATAAATCTGCTCCTAGGTTACCTAGTTGAATTCTCTGGTGCAGGAAACTGTAAACGAAACCCTTTATTTTCAGTATGGCCTAGAATCTGGTACACTCTAGAAATCTGATACCTGTTTCGTAAATGTTGAATAAAAATTACCTTTCAAAGTACAGCTACTTCCTGCTCAAATATGCATATGGCAAGAATGAATTCTATTAACTGTTCCATTGATTTCAATTTGATGTTCTCTCAACCATTAATTTGTGTCAATGAAAGTAAAATAAAGGAAATACTGATACTAGTTTGAGCTGCTTTTTCTTGAACTTTGTAATAAATTAAACTGCAAAAGGTTTAGACAAAGCAGGTCCTTGAAGCAATAGTTTTGCAAAGTTATTGAGTATTAGACCTAGGAAACCTTACATCTTCTGCAGAACAGTAAACTTGCTTCACCGATATGCTTAAGACAGCACATACATATTATGTTGGTTTCTTTGATATCAGTGGAGTGCGTCACTCTTGCCTTGCTAGTCTTTAAACATTTTAACAGATATTTCCATGGATAAATTTGTCTTTTTCCTTTTCTGCTTCATAAAAGGAAAACCTTGGCAGTTCTTAAAAATAAAAGTTTCACATGCCCTTCTGAATAAAGATATTTTTTTAGATGCTCAAAGACTTGGCATTTTATAAGCCCCTCCCTAATGATTCTTATTTTAGTCAAGTTTAACAAACCCTGGACAAATGAACTTAAAACTCTGTGTTATGTTTTAAACAGCTGGTATCTGTTTACAGGGATGAGTGGAGGAGGGAGACAGAGAAAATTGAGATATACTCAGTATTACGAAAGTGAAGGGAAACTTTCTCAAGCACCAGCCTGATTGGTTATCTGTGGGTTATAAACTTTACAGAGGATATATGGTACAAATGAGAAAGCTTAAAATGGTGCACATGTTTTGACTCCTCAATTCCTCTTCTAAGAATTTATTCTAAATCAGTTTTACCATAAATTTATGCAAATATTCAGCTCTAAGGATTTATGCTGGATTCAGCTTTTTAAATAGCAGTTAAACCTTGCAAACAATGTGAATACCCAAGAATTTGATTAAAAGAAATATGTTACAACTCTAGGTTTCTATTTCTTGACCCCAGAATAGGCTACATCCTGTACCCTTTTAGCACACTGCTCATCTTAATCCCCTGTACACTTAATGAAAGTGCAAGTGAAGTCGCTCAGCTGTGTCCGACTCTTACAACCCCATAGACTGTAGCCCACCAGGCTTCCTTGTCCATGGAATTCTCCAGGTGAGAATACTGGATTGGATTGCCATTCCCTTCTCCGGGGGATCTTCCTGACCCAGGGATTGAACCTGGGTCTCCTGAATTGCAGGTGAATTTGTTACCATCTGAGTCACCATGGAAGCTCTAACACTGAGAATAGCAATTGAAAAATAGGCAACCAAAAAAAAAAAAAAAGTGTTAAATGATAAAGAGGAACTATGCTGCCAGAAAATATTCTAGAATATTTTCTAGATACAAGTAGTATTAGAATAGCATTAGAATACTATACCATAGTATTAGTATTAGCTACTGTATTAGTATATATTAGTTATAGTATTAGAATACTAAATATCTTGGGAAGTTAATGATTCTTTCAGTTGTTCAAAAACAATTAGAAAACAGTTTCTACATTACGTCCTTGCCTTAGCAAATGGATTTATGCATTAAAACTTGGAAGTTTAAATTCTAAAAAAGAGAGCATTGATTACTTTGTAGGCTTGTGCTTATTGGTACATTTTGTGTAATAAGGTATTTAAAGAAAGACAAAGAGGAAGCTCTTGCTGGGTTTACATCCATGAGCGAGTACTCACTCTTATGCTGAGGTGTCTGAGACACTCAGAGAGGAAAGCAAGAGTCTGCTCCATCTTGAAAGAAGCTCTTTGAAGCTTATTGGTGTTTTCATGGACCTGGTTGTCAGCAAGGGCTGGAATAAGAGGTTTGTCTTCAGGATGTGAAGGAGCTTACGAGGTGTCCAATTTGCAGGACTCAGCAAAACACAAACTGAAATTACTCTGTAATTCTTGTCTTCTACTCCCCATCACACATATGTGTGTGAGTGTGTGTATTCAGCTGTATTCTTTAGACAAACAGTCACATGACATAATTAGGAGCACCGGTAGCAAGTACAGACCTTTTCAATGCATTATAGAAAGTGCTTTTGTGGGTAGATGAGCAACAAAAAGATGTTCCTTTCTGTGGGCACTTCAGTCCCATCCCAGGAGGTAAGCTTTCTTAATGTTCGCAAAATGAAGCAGCCCATTAACAACACAGGGGTTCCCAGGTGTGCTAGAGGTAAACACCCTGTTTGCCAGTGCAGGAGACATAAGAGTCACGGGTTTGATCCCTGGGTAGGGGAGATCCCCTGGAGAAGGGCATGGCAACTCACTCCAATATTCTTGGCTGGAAAATCCATACGGACAGAGGAGCCTGGTGGGCTACAGTCCATGGAGGTCTCAAAAAATCAGACACGAATAAAGTGACTTAGTAAGCAAGCATGCACGCATTAACAGCATAACATCAAGAGATAAGACAGAGCATTAAACTAAACAAGTGGCGTGTAAAGAAAGATGCCTAGATTTAAATGTCCCACTCCTATATATGAACATATAAATTGAAATAGAGTCAAATCCTATTGCTCTAAATTCTATTAGAACTTTGGTGAAATTGTTCTTATAGTTTTTAAATTAGTTGATTTTAAAATTAGTTTGTCTACACTAGTCTTTATACTTCACTAGATTATAATGAACTGATGAAGTCATCCTACCCTTTGAATTTGTCATGAAGTGTGAGTTTCTCTTTAAATTTAGAATTGGTCAAATGCTTCTGGCTCAGAGTCAAGAGAAAATTTTTTATAAAGAGGTGATATTTTAACAAAATGGCTACAGTAGCCTCTACATTCTTAAAAGTTTTGTTGTTCTGTTGTTTATATCTGTATTTGAAACATACATTATCAAGTTGTTTCATCAATCTATATGCCTGTATATATGGAAATTAATTTTTGGAATATTTAACTTAGGAAATACATTAATAAATAAACCATTATATTTGGGCTAAATTTAAAAAGGCTCATCATTTTATTTATTTATTTATTTTTTTTTTAATTTTTATTT
>SJYC01039758.1:0-21609 GCA_006408675.1 Madoqua kirkii | reverse complement strand
TAGCATGTGAGATGAGTGCAATTGTGCAGTAGTTTGAGCATTCTTTGGCATTGCCTTTCTTTGGAATTGGAATGAAAAGTGACCCTTTCCAGTGCTGTGGCCACTACTGAGTTTTCCAAATTTGCTAGCATATTGCGTGAAGTACTTTTCATAGCAATATCGTTTCTTTAGGTAGATATATTCCTAAGTATTTTATTCTTTTCATTGTAATAGTGAATGGATTTGTTTCGTTAATTTCTCTTTCTGTTTCCTCATTGTTAGTGTATAGGAATGTATGGGATTTCTGTGAATTGATTTTATATCCTGCAACTGTACTATATTCATTAATTAGCTCTATTAATTTTCTGGTGAAGTCTTTAGGGTTTTCTATATGGAGGATCATGTCATCTGCAAAAGAGTGAGAGTTTTACTTCTTCTTTTCCAATCTGAATTCCTTTTATTTTGTTTTATTCTCTGATTGCTGTGGTCAAAACTTCCCAAATTATATTGAATAGTAGCAGTGAGAATTTTATGTTATGAAACCATAAAATTTCAGTGCAATTATTAATACTCAGTTGGATATTTAAATATTGATAATGTATGTCCCATGACAAATTCATACTTTCTACTTACATGTATTTAATTTTGAGATTTTTTAATATGGTTAATAGACCATAGCATTTATTTTAAGATTAAAAAAGATAAATTTATTTATTTTCAGTTGGAGGATAATTACTTTACAGTAGTGTGCTCTTTCTGCCATACATCAGCATGAATCAGTCATAGGTATAGTCCTACCTCTTGAGTTTACCTCCCACCTCCCACTTCATCCCACCCCTCTAGGTTGTCAAAGAGCACCAAGTTTGAATTTCTCATTTCATTGTTCTTTTTACATTATTGATAGCAACTCATTCATTTAAAAATGTTTTGCAAAAAGTATGTCTTTTCTACTCAGGGTTCATTTGGCAATTAAATTATCCAGTTTATACTTCATCTGATTTTTTTCCCCCTGAATCTTCCCTTAACAGGAACAGGAGGCTAAGATTCTTATTTGCTTGTAGAAACACATTTTCTTTCATAGGGTCTACAGGTAGAATATGTAGAAAAATATAAATGGCTCTATCATATTTATTAGGTAACATTTGGGTAATAAAATGGAAGGAATGTCTAAACTTCTATACATATTAAGATATGACTATTATCCCCTCTTATAAAGTAGCTATTCTTTACCTGGGGAATCCATGACTCATTGGTAAGGGTATCCATGTTATCGGTTTATGATATACATGTACTCATGAAGATATTTATTAAATATAGCTGAGAGGTCGAGCATGGTCAGGCATGGTCAAGCATGGTTGGGCATGTTCGGGCATGTCACGACGAAAAGCCCCAGAAAAGTGTTGTGAAAGTTCCTGGCGGTTGGCCACCGCCCAAACAGGAACCGGAAGCGGACCAAACTTCTGGGAACCAACCCCATGGCCTGGCTCAATCAAGTGCCAATCACCACTACAGCCCGCACTTCCTACCTTATGTGGAAAGACCTGGCTTGAACGCCAGCCCTGACTATAAAACCTCGAGCCCACCACCCCATACCTCGAAGACTCCCTTCCCTTCCCCGCTCCCCGCTGGGAGTCTGCCTGAGAATGACCGCCAAATAAAGGTTTCCATCGACGGTCCTTAGAGGTGGCTTTTTCTTCCCGCGTCATTTCTTACAATAGCCACCCTAATAAAGGCTCTCAGTCTATAGACTTTCTAAACTCTAATATCTTCTCTGTCTCATCTTATACACAAGCCATCTTTGAGGTTTCAGTGACTTTTTTCAAGAGGAGGTGGCTTTATCTTCTTAAGTCTGTAAAGCTCACTAGTAAGCAACAATGTATGTGTGTGTCTGTATGTGTGTGTGTGTGTGCATGTTAGTCACTCAGTCATGTTCGACTCATTGTCTATAGAATTCTCCAGGCAAGAATACTGGAGTGGGTTGCCATTCCCTTCTCCAGGGGATCTTCCCAACCCAGGGATCAAACCTGGGTCTCCTGCATTGCAGGTGGATTCTATACCATCCGAGCCACCAGGGCAGCCCAGTAAGTAGCACTGCTAAAGTTCTCACCACTAAAGTTCAACTAACATTGGCAATGTTAGTTGCCAATCATTATGAGTTACTGATGATATTTCAAATTTATGTTTAGTAGAAGGTTTTATTACCTTTTATTTTTGATTTACTTTTCCAAATTTAAAGCTGACTTTTGCAAATAAATTTTCATCATTATTATGATTTAACTAATTGACTAAATAATGTGCTGTTTCCCTCATTTCTAGAGAAGTCACCTATGATAATTGGTTATCTATAACTTTATTCCACTTTTTAATAAATACATTACAGTTTTAATAAAAACATTAAAGGGAATATTATATTTTACCCCCCCAAATAAGAACTTCTTTGTTTCATGTAACAATGAGAGCAAACCCCATCTGTGTCTCATGTAATAATGTGAACAAACAATAGAATAATAAGCTATAAAAACTAATGTGAAAGGACACAAAAGAAATCTGTTCAAACATGCCTAGCACACTAAAGGATACCTCAGCATGCTCACTGCTAGAACTCACTGGTTTTCCTTTTGTTTTACAGAAAGAATGTGCTAATTTCATCAAGGTGCTTAAGGCTTATAATCAGACTCATTTGTATGCCTGTGGAACAGGGGCTTTTCATCCAGTTTGCACCTACATTGAAATTGGACGTCATCCTGAGGTAAAGCTCGCTTTTAAAAAATGGTGTTTGTCCATGACCGCTTTCTTTTCAAATACTTTAGTACTAATTTCTTCACTTCATTGAGGAAATTAGTTTGCTGTTCGATAGCTCCTACTTGGAATCAGATGTTATTATTAATTTCAGTCTGTGAATGCAAAAAGATTGAGACCATCACTCAACAATAACTGAAACAGGGAGAAGGAAGGAAGAAAGCATTTGCTTTTCCTCTCTATTACAGAGTCCAATCCATTTTGCATGTGCAGCAGATGTCAGCAGGCTGAATGTGTACTGTTTTCTCCTTCATTTGTATATTGCCAGCTTTCCCCACCATTTCCCTCCTCAGCCAGAAGTGTCTGCCACCACAGTTGTTTTCTGCTGCCCAGGCATTAAGAAAGGGTGCCATACATGTGCTCAATGCTCTGATCACATGTTTGACCTAAATTGCTCACAGTTGTGTTCTTGCTTAGCTAGGCTTTATATTTATATGTTGGACTATAATTTTGTCAGTGTAAAAAATGTTAATTTGTCTCTTGCTCCTAAAAGATGTTTTAGTGAGAAAATTAAATTGGGTAAATTTAAGCAAAACTTGAAATTAGGGATGTATTTAAAGGAAAATTTTCTATTTTGAAAGCAATTTCATGGGTTGGATTTATCAATAGCCTTTAATTATAAGCCCTTTATAATTTTTGGCACAAAATCCTATGAAAAACAAAAGTGTTCATGTGGTGAAAAAATCTTGTGACAGAATTTTCTTCCAATTGGAATCCAGAATTACTCATCAGATAAAAGGTTTGTTCTCAGAATATTTCTGGAATCCTAAATGTGAAATATAATTTACATGTTAGCCACTTTATAACTTTAAATCCTTTCTCTATATTTTCTTATGGCATCCAAAAGTGATACAAATATGTTCTTACAACCCAAACACTGAATAATCGAAACATTTTTGTGTTGTACCTTCTTTGTATAAGAAGACACCTTTGAGGCTATGTGGTTTCTAGACTAAATGTGATTATTATGACTTTCCTGATGATCCTGGAAGATTAAAACCCTTTCCCAAGTTCTCATGAGTTTAGACATTTGCCCTCATAAACCTCTTCCCCTAGTGAATCCTTCTTCTTCTTCTTCTTTTTTTTTTTTTTTTCCAGCTCGCATTTTGTACCTGATGATACATCCAGGAGTTTTAAGTAAACTAAACTTTAAGAAAGTCAATTCTAATTAAGTTACTTGTTTTATATTGATGAAATTAGGAGTAATTTCTTGCATACAGTCCTGCAGATTTTACATGATTAACTTTTCTTGCAACTTCTGGATAAATCTTTCCTTCTTCACCTGCTTCTAAGCTATTTTCAATAGTCAGGCAATAGTCAGACCCTAAAACTTGGGTCCCACTTTTCTGTTTATTGGAAATATCTCTGGAGAACAGTCTGCATGTTGTCTTGCACTTTTCACATCTGTCTGGCATCATGCTATATGGCACAGTGGGACCTGGAGAGCTGAGGTCCAAACACAGGGTTAGTGGAAAATAAGGGGGCTTTAGGGTCATTTCTGGCTTCTAATCATGTTCTACAACTTGCTATCTGTGGAGTCCAGGAAAATTGCTTAACCTCTTAGATTCTGTCTCATAATATGTAAAAACAAAGCAAACCTCTATGATCCTCAATATCCTTATATTTAAATGAGAAATCAACTTACTACCTCCAACTGTCTCCTAATTCTCCAACCACGGCATGGCCCACTGACATTTTTTGCTATAGAAACTCAAGGAATTGTAATCCCTTCATTATTAAACTCATGTCCTCTAGTCTTTCACTGGAGAGCTTTTGTCCAACCTTAGTTTAATACTTGATACTTAATCTGCAGCAAACTACTAATTTCTTTTGTGTCTTTGTTTCCAATCTAGAAAGTGGTAATAAGAATGGTCCCTACTTTGTGCAGTTATAAGGGCTTGACATTGCTTAATAGGTAGTAGGTCCTTAAAAAATGCATATTGTAATTTTTAAAATATGAATGTGTATCGCAGGATGAAAGCCATTGCAGCTTTTATGTTAATAACTGTCACTTTGCTATTAAATGTACCTCATTCCTCAGAGTTTATGAGTTACTGCACTGGGCTCTGATTCTTGCCAGGTCATTTTGTATTTAGCTTAATTCCTCTACTTGTAATTTTAAAGCTTAGATGATCTTGATGGCCATTTAAATTAAAATGTCACATATGGTTTCTATATTTTTACAATTTTCCTCAAATATAGATTTTTCTTTTTCTTTCTAGTATCGCAGGATGAAAGCCATTGCAGCTTTTATGTTAATAACTGTCACTTTGCTATTAAATGTACCTCATTCCTCAGAGTTTATGAGTTACTGCACTGGGCTCGATTCTTGCCAGGTCATTTTGTATTTAGCTTAATTCCTCTACTTGTAATTTTAAAGCTTAGATGATCTTGATGGCCATTTAAATTAAAATGTCACATATGGTTTCTATATTTTTACAATTTTCCTCAAATATAGATTTTTCTTTTTCTTTCTGAAGTTGTTCTTTAGCAGAGTTCCCTCTTTCTCAACTCATCAACTACTCATTGCTGGTTTAAGAGTGGGTGGGAGGATGCAGAGGTATAGAGCCAGGCCATTTACCCAGCAAACTGGAGTAGGCCTTTTCCTCCACTGAAATAAATAAATAAAGCTTCCCATCCAATCACCTTATGGTAGGATATTGATGGACAAGTATTTTATTGAAATTGTAAAACTCAGAACCTTTTAGAAAAGTCCTCCCTCAGAAGCTCAGTGGTCTTGAATTGCATGGCAACTGTTTTATGGGGAGATGCTGTTCCAGACTATTTAGGGGTCAGAGGGAAGATGATTATGAAATTATCTGGGGGAATTGGGAGCAGTCTAGACAGTCAATCTAGGAAACTCTGGAAAAGATATTATCAAGATGGCTTGTCTAGACAACATAAAATTCAATTTTCAATGCTAAACTGCCTTAAAAGAGAATCTGCTTTAAATTGATCTCTATTGGTACTTAAAATACTACACTTGTATTTAAGCAGTTATACTGTTTTTGAATTTGAGACGAGACAATATGTGTTTCATGCAGTTAGGAAAGTCATGATGGTAATAGAAGGATTGGCAGAATAAGAAATAAAATAGCAGGCAGGACTGAGGCCAGGCTTGTTGGATGAGAGTTCATAAGATCTCTTGAAATTTGAATTTAGTAACTTTTATTTACAGGGATGGGCTTTCAGACAGAACTAAGATAAACCTTTTCCTCTATTCTGGTTGAAAAGTAGCATGTATACTCTGCTGTTTTCTGTCCTCATTACATAAAATAATGTAATAGTTTCTTTTTAAAACTACTGTCCAGACTTTACATATTATAAATAATTTTATGGCACAAAAATTCTGATTGTGAATGATTATATTTTACTCTTCCTGCATTTTAATAGCAATATTTAAACTCCTGAATACTATATTCTGAAATCTCTTCTTGCTATATAGTAAATGCCTTATGACCATACAGAGTATGTCATTGATTGCTGTATTAAGCATATTTTGTGTTTCCTGTAGTACAGTTGGGAATAGGTAGACCTATTAATTAACTCCAGTTCTGTAAGATATGTGTCAGTCAATTCTTGGTTATCCTCCAATAGTACTTGACCCTGCAGATAACTGCCTATGAAGTCACATGCTTCATACACATGTGTGTGTTTATTATAAAAATTTATGCAGAGTTCACAGGAGGAATGATTCAGAGCTAGAGTACAGCTGATTTTTGAGTTTAAGCTCTCAATATCCATGCCATTCAAATGAAAAGTGTAAGCCCTCCTTATGCAACAGAATATTCCCCAAAGACTTTTATTATATGGTATTTCCCTCTCAAATTTACATTTGTTAATAAAAAATGTATGAATTTAGGAGGGGTATAGCCGAAGAAGTCTCTGGTTGTTTTCTCAAATTCCAAAATGGCCTCCTCTGTGTACTGGGAGGAAATCTAAAGAAAGATGAACCCAGATGAGAGCTGGAAAATATTAACTCTATAAATACTCTCATAATGCCATGATCTCAATTTATGATAGAACCAAAGGAACATTAAGAAATGCAGTAAAGCTTAATGACTATCTCTAAGGTCAGTGCTACAATGACAACTAATATATCAAGATAGAAAATAAAATGTTTTGTCTGTTTTTCCTCTTCCACCAAGAATAAGAGTTTGCTTCTATGTAAAACTTTGAATCAAATACTCTCTGTAACAGTCTCCAGGGTCAAAATTCTATTTACGTGGTACCTTGATCTCAGTTGACTAATTTATACATCTAATTAACTTTTTCTAATTGAGTTATCTCTCTCAAAGTATTTTGTCATTGAGTCCAATAGAATAAAAGTTTATTTCTTGTACTGTAGAAAGTACAAGAAGAGATGCGCAGGTTAAGAAATTTAGATATCTTGGTAAAACAATGAGGCATTCTTTAAGGGTGGTTGTATCTTTCCATCTGTCTTAGATCACGCGTTGGAGTCTGACTTTTCCCACTTATGTTCAGTTCAGTTCAGTTCAGTCGCTCAGTCATGTCCGATTCTTTGCGACCCCATGAATTGCAGTACTCCAGGTCTCCCTGTCCATCACCATCTCCCGGAGTTCACTCAGACTCACGTTCATCAGTCAGTGATGCCATCTAGCCATCTCATCTTCTGTCGTCCCCTCTCCTCCTGCCCCCAATCCCTCCCAGCATCAGAGTATTTTCAGATCAGTCGACTCTTCACATGAGGTGGCCAAAGTACTGGAGTTTCAACTTTAGCATCATTCCTTCCAAAGAAATCCCAGGGCCGATCTCCTTCAGAATGAATTGGTTGGATCTCCTTGCAGTCCAGGGGACTCTCAAGAGTCTTCTCCAACACCACAGTTCAAAAGCATCAATTCTTTGGCACTCAGCCTTCTTCACAGTCCAACTCTCACATCCATACATGACCACTGGAAAAACCATAGCCTTGACTAGACAGACCTTAGTCGGCAAAGTAATGTCTCTGCTTTTGAATATGCTATCTAGGTTGGTCATAACTTTTCAGGATAACATAAATTAGTAGGTTAGTAGACTAACAGAAGTCAGGATTCTTGGTGACTTCTCGGCTTCATTATTTCCACCAGAGGCAGTGCATCCCTCATTTGCACTGCAAACCTGTGCCAAATGTGGTTGGAGTAAGACCATTATGGTTTCTAGGGTTTTTATTTTTTTCCCCCAATCTTTCAATACTTGAATTTTTTTGGACAGGAAACCATACAAATTACAATGCTGAATAAACAGTACCACCATTTATATTGCAAATTAAATTTTAAACTGCTCTGCTGTTTGTATTTGAGGAAAAAAATCACAGTTCATAAATTCTGTGACTTTAGCAACTCACCAGTATATTTTCTATGAGCTATTAACATTCTAAACTCTAGATACTATCAAAAAGTCTGTTTCTCAAAATTAAAAGAACTAGTGGCCAAGAGAGGTAATAGGGAGACCTGAATTATTGGAAACAAGTTTAGGGGGAAACAAACAAACAAACAAACAAAAATGGTGAAAGAGAGAAAGAAAACCGAAAATCCAAAGCAACATCCCTTTTACTGTATTTAAAATGTTTCAAATGACCATTTTATATTTTGACTTGTTTGCTCTAAATATTTGATACGAAAATACCATAGTTAAGGAGATAAATACGCTTTTACTCTCTATACTTATTTGGTTCAATGGTGAAGTGTTTGGGTTTCTTTCCCCTCGCCCCCCACACACAATATTTTGTCACCTTTTATTCCTAAAAACAATGACAGAATAAATAGAAATGTTAACATTCAGTTCTTAACTTGCTGGATATTTCGTTCCACGTTTTGTCAGATCTAGTTCACATAGTACCAGAAAAAGAATTTGGACAAAATTAAAGAGTTTTCTTAAGGTCATATTTGTGCATGATGTCATTATCAATTACATATTAAAAGACTTTATTATCTGTAGTACTCAATTCCTGGATGCATCTTTATTCACAGTCAACCCAGACAAGAGGACTAAAAGATAAACAGTACTTTAACCAACGTATTTTTTCTTTTCCTCATGAACTACGAATGCTAATTTGGAACAAAGACCTTTGATTTCCTGGAGCTAATTTGTCAATGATAATGTGAATTCCAACTTAATTCTCTTTTACTGTGCCCTCTTGGCTGTTTGCTTTGCACACATTCCATATATAATCTATTTTAAGAGGATATTTCTTTTCATAAAAACTCTTGTTATCAATATAATATTTTTCCCCAAACAAACAAACAAAAAAATAGAGAAGTGCTAAACCCCAGCACATGCCCACCTGTTTAGGCTGTTTTCATCTCCTTCCTCTTCCGGACCCTTTCTCTACCCTTGGACTCACATTCTGTTTTTCCTCCCTTATCTCTTTGTCTTCTTGCCTAAATTACTTCATTTGGAACCAAAGGTTAAAGTTGTGAAAATACAGCTTGGATATATGTGTGAGAAGGAAGGTGTTAGTTTCATATATTTGAAACTTTGGAAAAACAGCAAAAGAAATTTAAACTGAATTTCCACAAATCAGAATACATTCACCTCCTCTTGGTATGTATGCCAAATAGCCCTCGGCAACTTATCTTGTAGATTTGTTTTAAATCATAATGGTTCACTTTGATGATAACCTGAAGAAAATGATATAAATTCATTCTGAACTAGTTGGATCACTACTAGTTGGATAATCATGTAAAATCTTAAGATTTTAGTGCCCTTGTTCACTTAAGGTTTATAAAGATGTGAGTGCCAAGAATATACCTGTAATATCTTGGGCTAATAAGAAGGAAACAAGAGTTGACTTGATAGGCAAACACTGTCTTCCTACCAAGTGAAGGCCAAGGTGAGGTCAGAATGGGCCGTATGAAAGATCTTGCTGTGCTTCAGAGGAAAGTAAATTACCCCAGAGCACAAAGGAGAGTCAGAGCTGCTAGTCCCAGAGACTGTAACTTCTGGTCACTAGAGTCGCCTTCATATTGTAAGAAGGTATTTACTTCTCAAGATTTACAAAGATGTTGTTGTCACATTGTTTGCTAATACTGATTTCAATTATATTTGTTCTCTATTCAGTACTTAATTTTAACCATGAAGAACGTCTATTTAGCTTTATAATCTTATAAATTTAGTTACTATTAGAAAATATACAAGGTAGCTGGAAGCACACTAAGGAGCTACCTTTGAAGCAGACTGTGTCCCCTGTTCCCTGTGCTCCCACCTGAGGACACTCACCTTGCTCTAGTGCGTTGCCTTCTCTTCTAGGCTCCTTGTGGTTCTCAGTTGCTCCAGTCTTACTGCATGTGGTCCGTTTGGAAGTTGGAGGATCTGGGGAAATAGAAATAGCAAAGGCTGATGCTGAGAATCAGTGTGAGGTAATATGGAGAGCACTGAGGTGAAAAGGAAAGGTATAATGAGAAAACCAGAAGTTTTGGTATAAAAGTTTTATTAAATAGATTTGAGAGAATACTAGAAGATAATAGAGGCTTAGCATTTATAATCTAGGGTTCTTCAGATTTGTTGCTACAATCCTGTTCTGCTGCTACAATCAATGCCTTTGTGGTATTGGAAGCAATTTGTATTCCAAAGCAATTTATAGTCATTAACATAAAATTAACATTAATAAAAACATAGGAAACATTTTTCCAAAGTAAGGCTCTAATAATGATGGTGAGGAATATAAAGATGAATGCCTGCCCCCAAAGACTGAACACATACATAGATATATAACTTCAACATTGGTGAAAACATGAGTAATGATAATGATAATCCCAACAGCTAGTGTTTACTAGCAATAATTATGCTCCGTAATGGCAGCCTTGAGTATGTTACCTTAGTCTTCACAAAATCTGATGAAGCACATACTCTTCAATTCAGCTCAGTTGCTCAGTCATGTCCAACTCTTTGCGACCTCCTGAATCACAGCCCGCCAGGTCTCCCTGTTCATCACCATCTCTTGGAGTTCACTTAGACTCACGTCCATCAAGTCCGTGATGCCATGCAGCCATCTCATCCTCGGTCGTCCCCTTCTCCTCCTGCCCCCAATCCCTCCCAGCATCAAAGTCTTTTCCAATGAGTCAACTCTTTGCATGACGTAGCCAAAGTAATGGAGTTTCAGCTTCAACATCATTCCTTCCAAAGAAATCCCAGGGTTGATCTCCTTCAGAATGGACTGGTTGGATCTCCTTGCAGGCCAAGGGACTCTCAAGAGTCTTCTCCAACACCACAGTTCGAAAGCATCAATTCTTTGGCACTCAGCCTTCTTCACAGTCCAGCTCTCACATCCATACATGACCACAGGATACTCTTCACACCCTCATTTTATTGATGAGAAAATTAAGGTTTCCATGGGTATTTTGTAATGGGCCTGAAGCAATCATGCTATTCAGTGCTTTATGTCTAGCCGAGAATTTGCTCCTTTAAAAGAAAGTACCCGTTGGCACAGGGGGAGAGGAGGATTAAAATCATTAATTCTTATTTAGATTATTAAAGATTTTGTCATGTATTTATATTTTATATTTCAGAACTTCTTAATGTATGCCTAGTCTGAACAAAGTGATAACTAATTAAGGGATAGCTTGATGAAGTGAACAGAAGCTATCACATTTAAGCTGGGCTTTGAAAACTAGATCAAATACTGATGGATGTGGAGGATCCTTTAGTAAGACTAGAAGGATAGAAGGACAGAGACATGAAAGGCATTGGTAAGTGGCAAATATCTCAGCGTGCATAGAGTACAGTGATTTTCAAAAGGAGCTGGAAAAGTAGAATCAAATTGAGTTTGGAGAATCTAGTCAAGACCTATACACAGCCTTAGGAGGTGACTACCAGTATTGCTATGATTGGTTCTGAAACATATTTTTAACATCAGTGTGTGTGTGGTAGGGGATGGACATATAGGAAGATCCATTTTGAGACTATGGCAAAAGTTCAGAAATGTCACATAATGACAACTTGGACTAATACTGAGGAAAAGATACTGAGTAATGTTTAAAATTCTCACAACAAACAATAATAAAATAGCATCTAAATGTCATAAATCTTGATGTATACTGACATGATGCTACTCTTTAAACTCCCCAATGAAAAAATGGTTTCCCAATTCTTTTGTGACACTTAGATAAAACATGCTTTATAGCATATTGTGGCTTACTTCACTTCTGAGTCTACAAATAAGCTGACTTTATGTTGTGCATAAAACATTAAGCTACCATATGCAAAGTTATGTGAATTTCTCACCCATGGTGTATAACAAAAACATGGTTTCTCCACACTTGTAAATCCAGAGAATGCTATTTTGTGTAATGCATCTGTGAAAGTAGTTCAAACACACTTTGTTTTAAAAAGATAACAAAAAGAAACAAGATGCATTGTAGTTAGAAATAGCTATTTTTAAATGAAAACCATGCGTTAATTTTAATTTCATTATTATATTATAGCTTATGCTGATTTTGTGAGATTTTTGTGAGACTAGTATATCCAGTTTATCCCTTGTTTTTCTGCCCAGTTTTCCTCCAGCTATAACTATTCTCTGTGGTTTTTAAATTAATTTTATTACTATTAATGATTGTCATTGCTGGCATAATTGATGGTTTTATGAGTATTATAGCATTTTATATTCATTACTCAGTGATTGAAATGTTATCTCCACTTTTCACTTTAGGAAACTAAGTCTCAGAAAAATTCAACAGCCTCCCTATCTTCATGTAACTAGTTAGTTTATTGTCATGACTTTTCTAGTGACATCAATATTATGCCTCATACTGTACTCGGAGAAGGCACTGGCACCCCACTCCAGTACTCTTGCCTGGAAAATCCCATGGGCGGAGGAGCCTGGTAGGCTGCAGTCCAAGGGGTCGCTAAGAGTCGGACACGACTCCACTTTCGCTTTTCACTTTCATGCATTGGAGAAGGAAGTGGCAACCCACTGTAGTGTTCTTGCCTGGAGAATCCCAGGGACAGGGGAGCCTGGTGGGCTGCTGTCTATGGGGTCACATAGGGTCAGACATGACTCTTATACACATCTTCTGTTTCTCAGATCACAGTGATTAGTTCAAGGAAGGTATGTGACCTAACCTAGCCTAGTGACAGCTAGCCCTGAGACATTTGCTGCAACTGTCATGAAAGATGTTCTCTCTCTCCTGGAGCTGCCAAGCTAGTGGGATGTGAGCCTGGAGCTTACGGGGCTCTGTTGCCAAGAAAGGCTGTATGAGATGAATGTCAACGCAGAGGAAAGCAGAAATGAAAGTTTGTGAAGGATAGTCTTGACACTAGCACTTAGGTGCCAGGATCCGGCCACACCTGAACACCATTTTAATCATGGAACCATTATGGGGATGTTCTCTCTCTCCTGGAGCTGCCAAGCTAGTGGGATGTGAGCCTGGAGCTTACGGGGCTCTGTTGCCAAGAAAGGCTGTATGAGATGAATGTCAACGCAGAGGAAAGCAGAAATGAAAGTTTGTGAAGGATAGTCTTGACACTAGCACTTAGGTGCCTGGATCCGGCCACACCTGAACACCATTTTAATCATGGAACCATTATGGGGTTTTTGGTGGTTGCTGTTGTTAAGAGAGAAGGCAATGGCACCCCACTCCAGTACTCTTGCCTGGAAAACCCCATGGACGGAGGAGCCTGGTAGGCTACAGGCCATGAGGTCGCTAAGAGTCGGACACGACTGAGCGACTTCACTTTCACTTTTCACTTTCACGCACTGGAGAAGGAAATGGCAACCCACTCCAGTGTTCTTGCCTGGAGAATCCCAGGGACAGGGGAGCCTGGTGGGCTGCTGTCTATGGGGTCACATAGGGTCAGACATGACTGAAGCGACTTAGCAGCAGCAGCAGCAGCAGTCATTGTTAAATATTGTTTTATTTATTTACTCTGTGCTTAGATTAGTTGAGTTGATGTCAGCTGCTTACCCTCCAAAGAATCTTGATAAACTGAGGGACTATGTCCTGAACCTCAGGAGAGAGATGTGTGAATGAGAGGCCAAATCTAGAAAAGGCTGCAGGAGAAGCAGTGTCCTATTCAAAGGAGCAGGGGTTATCCAACTCACAGCAGGAAGCCAATCTAAGGACTTACAGTGTCCAAGGAAAACTAGCATATGTTAAACAAAAATTAAAACAGTACTAAAACTTATATACATAGATGTGCCAGGCATCTATGATCTAGGTTAACATTAAACTTCACTTGGTTGTTCCTGGCAGCAAAAGCAATACAGGAAATGTGTTTGTTGAAATAGTTTCTAATTTTTGCTAAAAGGATATGTTTGGGGGACTTCCCTGGTGGTCCGGTGGCTAAGACTCTGTGCTCACAAAGCAGGGGTCCCGAGTTCAATCTCTGGTCAGGGAACCAAATCCCATATGCTACAAATAAGATTTCATATGCTGCAATAAGAAGATCCTGCATGCCACAACTTAGATCAAATATCCCATATGCTGCAACTAAGATTTGATGTAGTCAAATAAATTAATTTTTTTTAAAGAAGTGAACTTTTTTTTTTTTTTTAATATATTGGTTCAAATTTTTAGGAATCAAACCACGTGGAACAACTACTTTCCATTTTATTTTATTTTTATTTTCCAGTCTGCTGTTTTAATTTGATTGTGCATCTCTGGCCACTGAAAGCAATCTCAGGAATTGCTGAGCAGTTAAAAAGGGAGTCTAATGGGATCTAAAAATCAATTCACAGGTCTGTCACTGATTCATTGTGTGACTTTTGCTGCCACTGAAATGACATTAAACTGGTCTCCTCAACAATTTTATAACTCAGGATTTCTCTTATAATAAATAAATACCTATCTAATATGTCTTATAGATATAAACTTTAAAAAGTAGCTTGATGATTAAGAACTTCAAGACTAGCTTCTATTTTAACAAGTTACCTCACTTGAAATTATCACAAAGCTTTATACAGAGGCTGAAAGTCTGGATCTTTCTAGTGTTGCAAATGGGGTTTTGTATACACGCCAGGGTTCAAGCTCCTCTTAAGTGCTTTTATCCTGGCAAACTTTTCTTCTTTTGATTTATGTTTCGTTGGCATTTAATAGCTGTCTTACCTCATATTTAAATTACTCAACCTGGAAAGGATGGATGTTTAGTGTCCCACATCGACTTGCCCTTTGCTGGCCTAAATCTTGGACGCAAATGGAAGATTTGTAGGAAGGGAAACCTATTCTTTGTATTACATCATGCTAGAGAACAGAGCTAGGTACTACCTTGACACTGTGTCAACTTTTTGCAAATTTTTCCTAACAGTGTGGAATTTTAAAAAATTCATGGCTATGATTGCACAGTCTCTTAGACACATATAATTATTTTCTAGAATAAAATGTAATGACTTATCTGAGAGAGGAATAGGAAAATATCATGCCATTGATAAGCAAAATATTTTCATTTAAACCATGTAAACATCCATAAAGATAGAAGTGAACTGACATCCTGTTGTTCATAAAATGCATAAGGCAGTCAGTTGTTTTCAGTCTCTTGATTAAAATCAACTTCAGGTGAAAATATATGACAAAACCAAATGATGTGTTTGCCACAGGGATGACAAAAAAATTTAATCCATTCACTTTTCTACCTTATACTAATAAAAGTCTGAAAAATGTAATAAGCTTCTAAGAAATAAAATATTTTTCAACTATGCTACTAAGAAAAATATTTTGACCTGAAAATTTTAATACAAAAAATTCAGTTGCAAAATTTGATATACACAAGACTGCTGAAGCCTAGTAACATCCTAAGCACAAAGCTCAGCAATATATAATATCTTACTTTTAAGAAATGATGTGTCCAGAGTTAAACTGTGACCACAATTTCAATAAATTTTTGCACAAAAATGCATGTTTATAATACGATAGCTTGTAGTTACTGCATAATGCCTCCAATTCCTATCCTCCGTTTCATAATATAGAAAATTTAAACTCAAATTACTTCAGTAGTATCTTCAAATCCCCTGGCTACTTTGTGGTTAAAAGTTGAACTTAAACTCAGCTCTCCTGACAGCTAATTCAGAGTTCTTTCCATTATACGACATGGTCTCATTCACTATCACACATGGAAAAGAACATGAAAAGCACAATTTTTCATTTGCATCAAATTGTTTATATAAGTTTTTTAAAATAAAATGTATAAGTAAGTAGTATTAAATAATTACTTTTGAAAAGTACTCTTCTTGTATTTCCTCCATGCATTCATGGTCTGATTATAAACTATGTTGTCAGGGAAAAATTGTGTGATTTCTTTTACAAAAGTACTATTTCCTTTTCCACAATAGGCCAATTGTCTCTTAAAAATAGATAAAATTTGAATATTGTTTTAATACTTTACACTATTTTCCTTTATTCTCATGAAACTAGCTAGATTAAAGATGATTTCTATTAGTTGTAGCAGTCAGCACATATCAGATATTATCAACGAAAATAACTGAAACTTTAGGAAGGCAACCTGAACACTGAACAGCAGAATCATACAGAATTGCACCCACACACCTCTGCATACAATGGACAAGAATGACTAAACTCTTTGATCTCTCTTGGATAACATGAAAGAGTAAAAGGGAAAAAAGCAACATCTGTTAGAAAAAGGGTTTAATGAACAGGGTGGGGACCCAGTTGAGTGTTAACACAGCATGAGAAAAGAAAAAGAATGCAGGAACAAATATAGATTTTAATCTACTTTCCATGTATCTTAGCAAAGCTGTGGGAAAATGATTGTTTTTAAAAGGATCAGTTCTATATAGGGATAGATATTGCCTGGGCATTGTCCATCATTCAGCTATTGCAAGTATCCAAAGCAAAAATATTCTATCTGTACTTTATGTTAACTTTCAGATTTGTGAGTTTTTGTATCCCAAAGGGTGGTGATGGTGACTTTTCCTTTTTATTATTTGTATCATATCTATTATAAGTTTAGATTCTGCTGTCATGTGATTTAGTCTTTTCTAAGATTCTGACCATTAACAATAGCTCTTCCCAACTTTATGTCTGGTAGATGACATGTATTTGAAATATGAGTGGGTAAAAGAATGACTTTAGAGCCTGAAATTTGAAAAAATAATGACATAAGAGTATTAACCTTGAATTTGCCCTAGTTTCTTTAAAATTAAGTAAAAAGAAAACTGTTAAATTTATGCATATATAAGTTCAAGGAGGCAAACCATGTTTGAGGTCAGAAAAAGTGAATCATTTTCAAAAATGGCAAGAAGCCATGATTTTAGATTAGTGAGAAAATATTTAGGAAACACAAAAGGAAAGATATTTGCCTCTAAGATCATTCTTATATGTAATAGACTAAGTAGACTCTTCTGCTGGATGCCAGACAAGCTGTGTAAAGGTCACCCATAACCTCTGGTTCCATTTAATGGAAGATACTAACTCAGATCCTGCTCCGGCCCTCCTGCTGAGCAGCACCACTTGGCCTGAGCAGTCAGGTTATCACACTGAAGCCAGAGCAGTCTTCTCTGAGAGCAAACAGTAGCCTGCCACTTCTGTTTAAAGATACTGCTTGGCTTCCTTTTAACCTTAGCAACTAAGGAAGTCTACTTTTTGATCTCAGTGCTTCCTATCTTAGCATCCTTTTTTGGGCCCCACTCCCCTTACCTTGTCCTAGCACCCTGGCATTCCTTTTTCTTCTTTTGTTTCCTTTACATTCCCCATCTCTCTTCTTTTAGGAACTCAGATCCTGCTCCGGCCCTCCTGCTGAGCAGCACCACTTGGCCTGAGCAGTCAGGTTATCACACTGAAGCCAGAGCAGTCTTCTCTGAGAGCAAACAGTAGCCTGCCACTTCTGTTTAAAGATACTGCTTGGCTTCCTTTTAACCTTAGCAACTAAGGAAGTCTACTTTTTGATCTCAGTGCTTCCTATCTTAGCATCCTTTTTTGGGCCCCACTCCCCTTACCTTGTCCTAGCACCCTGGCATTCCTTTTTCTTCTTTTGTTTCCTTTACATTCCCCATCTCTCTTCTTTTAGGCCTTCCATTTTTCTTTTCAGCCTGTTTCTTGGAAGGATCTTCCTTTGGATATATTTTTTAAATTTATTTATTTTAATTGGAGGCTAATTACAATATCGTAGTGGGTTTTGCCATACATTGACGTGAGTCAGCCATGGGTGTACATGTGTTTCCCGTCCTGAAACCCCCCTCAATCCATCTCATCCCTCTGATCTCACTTCAGTCATTACTTCCTTATAGCAAGTTTCTTTCTCTCCTCTTATATTGTAGATTAATACTACTCTTGTAGGTACTCTCAAAGCAACATAGGTGAAAAGGCAGACAAATAAATAGGTGCATATATTGTGATAAGTCTTACACTAGGGATTAGAGAAATTTATCTGAAATAGGATATATATTTGCAAGACGAATTCACATTATAAACTCTGAGCTGTTAAATATTATTTCTTCATATCTCAAGGGTTAATTATTCTTGTGTTTCTTCTGTGTAAAAAGCCACAGCATGCAATCAGAATGAGGACTTGAAATAAAGATTCCCTGAATAACACCAAGTATTCTCTTTTAGTGGATACTCCATATTTTAATATAATCCATTTTATAAATTTGATTTATATCACCATTTTCATGTCAGGAATAATCCATATTGATTAACATAAAACTATGCTGAAATTTTAGCACTTCTGATTTTTTTGATGTTATTGTTGGTATAATTGTTTTATCCCTCATATGCATATGGCCCTAAGTAGAAAACAGTAAAATTTTCATTATAACAGTTGATCTGCAATTGAAAGTTATTCTGCTCTCAGGGCCCTTATGTAGCAAGTCAGAAAAGTAGTTGAAGACTATACATGACTAAACCTAAAGGAAGGAAGGGAGAGGGGCTAAGAGAAGAAAGGAATGAGTAATATGCCTCAAATCCATTTAAAATAGAAACTATAATAATAATAATAATAAGGTATCTATTAAACTTTCTTTGTAGCCCTTTATTAAAGTTGAATAGAAATTCTTTGCAGACTAAATCCAGTATGACACTTAAGATTCTGTGAGTGCTGTCAACTCATAACATAACATTGATGTTGACATATACATTTCTTCTAACAGAAGACTAACACAGAGGAAGCAATAAATATAATTAGTAATGTCATGTTCAGCAGCAGCTTTTGCTGATGGTGTAGGTAAGTGGGAGCTTTAAAGAGAGAGGATCCAGGAGACAAGGGGAGGGCAAAGGCAGAAATATGTCCACAGTAACATTAAAAAGGTAAAAATACTGGAGACAGTATTACCAGAAAACTATACTCCATTGTTTGAGTTTCTAATTAAAGCTTACTGAGGATAAAGGCAAATTCTGTTTTGGTCAAGGAATAGCCTTTCATCTTCCCTGTTAGGATGTCATTGGCAAGAGAGGACACAACTTGCTTAACAATCAGGTGTTTCAGAGGTTTGCAGTTTGACAGGGAGCAAGATTCCCTTGACTCTCCTTAAATGCTTTTCCCCCTCTTTGTGAACAGCATGTATTTGGCATGTGTAAAACATTATTTCACTAATATTCTTAGAGAGTAGACCGTGGGTTGACTAGAATTCCAACTTTAGAGTTTAGCAGACTGTACAAAGTTGTGAAATATGCAGCCTGCATGTCTCTCTATTGGGAACAATGAGATATTGTGATATTATGGCATTTAATTTGTGTTTCTAATGTACTTACTTAAATTCTAGAGAAATCATCTCAGAATTCTACAGTGTTTGGAAGGTTAGAAAAATGAGCATTATAATAAAAATCCCTGCCTATTTTTGACAAACCAAAAATTACTTAATTAAACTCTTTTCTTATGAGTTATTAATAGATCAATAAATTTCTGGATATTCATTGTAAGGAAAGTATAAAGATATTGCCCAAAACATGGAGTCAAATTAAAAAAAAAAAAAGTTTTCCCTAATCCCGTTTGAGTTTCAGAAACCACTTTGGATTAATTGGCTTTCCTGGTGGCTCAGAGGATTTAGTGTCTCCCTACAATGCGGGAGACCCAGGTTTGATCCCTGGGTAGGGAAGATCCCCTAGAGAAGGCAATGGTACCCCACTCCAGTACTCTTGCCTGGAAAATCCCATGGACGGAGGAGCCTGATAGGCTATAGTCCATGGGGTCACAAAGAGTCGGACAGGACTGAGCGACTTCATTTCTTCTTCTTCTTGGATTAATAATAGTGTTACCTAGATTGAGGTTTGATTTTTATCATTTTACCTCAAAGGGGTATTGTGATCAAATGTGTTTTACCTAGGAAGGCATTCTGTTTAAAAGCTTCTGAATTGTACACTAAATACAGCTTACTCTAATTCTCCTCCCATTACCCTGAACCTGCACTCAAATGATAAGGTTGTGCTTTCAGTTTGAAGATTTTTTTATCCAGATTAGTCTTGCAATATAAAGTATATTATATGAAAGCATACTCTTTTTTTCATTCTACACAGTTTCCTTTACCACATAGTGTGACACATTTTAGACAGTTGATGATATTTGTTAAGTAAATGAATAACCACTAGTAGTGTAATTATTGTGATTTTAAAAGTATTAAGTTTAAAGATTCTTATTTTTATATTTAATAAGAATAATAGTTTCCTATTTTTATAGGAAAATAATTAACATCATACATTCATTCCCACTTTGACTTATTTTCTTGGCTTCGAGCTGTAAGCTTAAATTCCATTTTGCATTTATTTGTTTAACTCTATGCTGTATGTTTACTTTTCTTTGCGCTTCGGTTATATCTTTCCTCCTTGCAGAGAAAACACATTATTGCCATGCTGTAGGCTATGTCTGCACAAATTTAGGTGAACCATCTGCAAACGTCATATTCCCTGTCCATTGTGTAAAGAGCAAATAATAAAGAATACATGTTTCAGGAGTGGAGTGGAGGGTACCTCCTGATTTGACAGCCATTAGTACTCTGATTGTTGTAAATTCTTGTTAAACAAACATGTAGATATTTTCCTATGAGACAGTCTACTTATTCCCTGAACTTCCATGGTTTTACTTATAGGGTTCTTCTTACCAAGTTCTTTCCAAATCAGACTTTAAGACTGTATGTACCCGCATCTCTGCTGCTGCTGCTGCTAAGTCGCTTAAGTCATGTCTGACTCTCTGCGACCCCGTAGACAGCAGCCCACCAGGCTCCCCCGTCCCTGGGATTCTCCAGACAAGAACACTGGAGTGGGTTGCCATTTCCTTCTCCAATGCATGAAAGTGAAAAGTGAAAGTGAAGTCGCTCAGTCGTGTCTGACTCTTAGTGACCCCATGCATGGACTGTAGCCTACAAGTCTCCTCCATCCATGGGATTTCCCAGGCAAGAGTACTGGAATGGGGTGCCATTGCCTTCTTCGACTCACATCTCTACTGTAATCCAAAAAGTAATAACATTCTTTTACAATATTTGTATTGTATTCTTACTCAGAGCAGGTATAGGATCAAGCTTCAAAAATCGTACAGATATTCACAAACCTAATTCTCTACTTATTTATTTCTTATAATAGGACAGATATAACTTTAAAGCTTTCTTAAAGCTAATGAGTTGTACAGATAAATTGTCCTAAGAATGGATGTTTCAAATGTCTTATTCATTTAGTCTTATATATCTGTTAAATATTTTTCATTTATATAGCAATTTGACATCATCAGTATGTTTCATAATCCTTAAACTTAGTTTGATAGCAACGGTTTCCTTTCTAGTTCATAAATCTAGTATTTAAAGTAATACTCAGTATAATTAAATTATAAGTTGTTTGTATATAATAGTTTTATGTATATATAAATATATATATATCTTTCAGTTCAGTTTAGTCACTCAGTCGTGTCCGACTCTTTGTGACCCCATGAATCGCAGCATGCCAGGCCTCCCTCTTTATT
>SJYC01039757.1:0-10817 GCA_006408675.1 Madoqua kirkii | reverse complement strand
CTGGTAAATAAAAGTGAACTAAGACAGGAATCCTGCCTTAACTAACTTAGAATTTACTTAGAGACATGACATAAAACTATTAAAGTCACAACATATTTTCAACAAACAATTTTGGCACTCTTTTTATGATGATACCAACTTTATGGATTTATAGTTGAAAGATATATTCAACATGTTTTCTGCCCATAAGACTGCATGGGCATTTGAGAAAGAAATTTAAAAAAATCATTTGTAACATAAAGCAGGGACAGTTATGATATGGTTTTGTATACAGTGCCAGAGAATCCCTGATTTTGGAGTATCCAGTTTTGCCTAAGAGTATTTAAGCTAGTTTCAAGCAGGTCAAAACAGAATAGAGTCATTTCAGGAAATGGGGAGAAATTGCAAGGCATAGAGGAACAAGAGTAAAACAAAATGCAAAAGCATAGAGGAAGCGTGATGCTCATCAAGGAATGTAATACAATGCGATAGATTTTCAGAGAATGCATGTCAGTGAGAATGAAGTATTCATGGCAAGAGGATAGTAATAACAGCAATAACAATAAAACAATAATAATAAATTGCTATTTTTGAGATACTCCTAAACACTTTTAGTTATGACTTCTGTTTATCTCATATTTCCACTGAGATGTCCCTCTCTAAGGAAAGCCTTTGCTGACTGTTTCATTCCTAGTTCCCACCTAAGTCAAGTCACCATTGTATTTTGAATATGATATTGTCCTTTAGAAACATACATTAAAATTGTGTATATATTGTATGCGTGTGTGTTAGCCTTTTAGTCATGTCAAACTCTCTGCAGCCCTGTGGATTGTAGCCTGCCAGGCACCTCTGTCCGTGAATGCTCCAGGCAAGAACACTGGCATAAGTAACCATTCCTTTCTCCAAGGAATGTTCCCAACCCAGGGATCAAACTCGGGTCTTCTGCATGGCAGGTGATTCCTTACCATCTGAGCCACTAGAGAAGCCCTTGTATATATCTATATATGTATGTGTATCCCCTATTTATGTATATAGACACTTATTTGTTGAATGTCTGTATTCTCTATAACACTGTCAATGCCAGAATACCGATAGTGTCTTTGTTTTATCTAGGTTTGCAATCCCACCCCTGGCATGAGGTGAGATGATTAAAGATTAATGATTGCATATCTAAGCACTATGCCAAGTAGTCATCTTGGTTCATCACTTCACCATTTTAAATAGATAGAAATTTTTTGCATTTTATAATGAGAAAAATGAAAATTAGAGTGGTTCATTGATTAGGGAATCCAGAGTCACATTTTGAACCAACGTTTTTATTACTACTAACCTTTAGTACAATAACTAGGTTAAGCTAATTGACAGTGAATTCTAATAATGGTCTGTTTAGGAGATGCAATAAATGTATTGAGCAGGGTAAATCAAGGTAACACATCAAAGAGATCTAGGAAGCCAAGTAGAAATCTGGTCTTGATATGACCAAAGTTTCCCTCATGGTTCAGATGGTAAAGAATCTGCCTGCAATGTGGGAACTCTGAGTTCAATCCCTCAGTTGGGAACATCCCCTGGGTAAGAAAATGGTAACCTATTCCAGTGGAAGGAGGAGCTTTGTGGGCTACTGTCCATGGGGTTGTAAACAGCTGGACATGACTGAGTGACTAACACACGCACATACACCCACTCCAGTATTCTTGCCTGAAGAATTCCATGGACAGAGGAGTCTGGCAGGGCTACAGTCCCTGGGGTTGCAAAGAGTCATACAAGACTGAGCCAACTTGACTGGTAAAGGCAGAAGAAAAAATCAGAGACCTTTTTTGGTTAAAAAAAATCACTAATTGATAGTTAATAAATCATAAATGAAATTGATAAACCAAAGGGGTGTTCTGAGCTCTGAACATGTACCATAATGATGGTTTATTTTGTTGATAAGATGTGGGGCATCATCAAGAGGATTGACTTGATTATAGGATCCTGGTGTTCAGAGGATTGGTCTCAGCTCTCTGAGGTTATGATTGGGATGACATATCCAAGCAGTATATCACTTAGGCAAATCAAATGTTAAGCTGAAGGGGAAAAAAGGGGGTAGAAGTGTAGATAAGGGAGTCCTGACTGTGAAGTTCTGAGTGATAATTAGGGGAAAACGAAATATTAAAACACACACACAAAGACTAATAAACCTGAGCAGAAATACTTCTGGTGGAGCTAGGTAAGAAATGATGAAGTAAGAGGAATTAGATAGGGGTAGAACAAACAAGGGCTTTCCAGGTGGCTCAGTGGGTAAAAAATCTCCCTGCAATGCAGGAGATAGGGTCGATCTCCAGGTCTGAAAGATCCCCTTGAGGAGAGCATGGCAACTCTTTCTAGATTCTTACCTGGAGAATCCCATGGACAGAAGAGCCTGGTGGGCTACACTCCATGGAGCTGCAAAGACGACTGAAATGACTGAGTACACAGGACAAACACAGAATCGAGTTAAAACAGAAACTCTTGCCTTGTTTTAATAATAGGCACTCAGAATTTCCATAGTCAATAAAAATGCCAAGGAACACGAACAACAAAAAGCCTTGTGAAAACTCCAATGGAGTTGGAACAAGAAAGTCATTGGTGTTTATGGCCCTGTAAGTAGAAGGGTAGGAATGGAATTCAGAATAAAATGTTAATGTGGAAGGGATCATTGAGGACAAGAAAAAGGAATAAAACAATTTATATGTGAGATGTGGAATAATCTGAAAGGAATCAAATTTAAAGAGTGTCAGTCAATAAGAAAAACAAATCGTGCAGGTAGCCACATTTCTCTTTATGTGTCTAAAATATATTTCCCAGTTAATCTTTGGGAAAAAAAAAAAAAACTTATCTCGGTTCTCAGGTCTGTCATGTGTTACAAGGCCTCTTGTTATCATTTTGACCATGTGAAGAAACAAGTTAAGACAACTTGTGGTAAAACAAGATTAGAAATAATAGTTCCTTGTTCCCAGAAACTTGTATTAATACACAAACCACAACATTTGGGATATGAATTTTTATATCACACATTTTAAGTAGTAAAACCTGAAGCCTACTCTCTTCTACTCTAATACCATGGCCATGCACAAGAATTATTGTGAATTACAGCTCTGTTAATTATTAGTTGTACCCCCTGGAGCAAAGACAGCCTCCTTAACTGTCAAATGAATAAAATAATATCTACCTACTAGCACATTTGTGGGGAATATATTTTAAATACAATTTGACAGTATATGAACTGGGAACTTGCAGATGTTCAGGCTGGATTTAGAAAAGGCAGAGAAACCAGAGATGAAATTGCCAGCATCCACAGGGTCATCGAAAATCAAGCAAGTTCCAGAAAAACATCTACTTTTGCTTTATTGACTATGCAAAAGCCTTTGACTGTGCAGATCACAGCAAACTGTGAAAAATTCTTACGGAGATGGGAATACTAGACCACCTTCCTGCCTCCTGAGAAATCTGTATACAGGTCAAGAAGCAACAGTTAGAACTGGACATGAAACAACAGACTAGTTCCAAATGAGGAAAGGAGTGCATCAAGGCTGTATGTTGTCACCCTGCTTATTTAACTTATATGCAGAGTACAGCAAGAGAAGGCAATGGCACCCCACTCCAGTACTCTTGCCTAGAAATCCCATGGATGGAGGAGCCTGGTAGGCTGCAGTCCATGGGGTTGCTAATAGTCAAACATGACTGAAGCGACTTAGCAGCAGCAGCAGAGTACATCATGAAAAATGCTGGATTGGATGAAGCACAAGCTGCAATCAAGATTGCTGGGAGAAATATCAATAACCTCAGATATGCAGATAACACCACCCTTATGGTAGAAAGTGAAGAACTAAAGAGCCTCTTGATGAAAGTGAAAGAGGAGAGTGAAAAAGTTGGCTTCAAAAAGTCAACGTTCAGAAAATGAAGATAATGGTATCTGTTCCCATGACTTCATGGCAAATAGATGGGAAAACATGGAAATGGTGAGAGACTTTATTTTGGGGGCTCCAAAATCACTGCCGATGGTGATTGCAGCCATGAAATTAAGAGACGCTTGTTCCTTGGAAGAAAAGTTATGACCAACCTAGACAGCATATATAAAACAGAGACATTACCTTGGCAACAAAGTCTGTCTAGTGAAAGCTATTGTTTTTCCAGAGTTGGACTATGAAGAAAGCTGAGCACTGAAGAACTGATGCTTTAGAACTGTGGTGTTGGAGAAAACTCTTGACAATCCCTTGGACTGGAAGGAGATCCAATCAGTTCATCCTAAAGGAAGTCAGTTCTGAATATTCACTGGAAGGACTGATGCTGAAACTGAAACTGCAACATTTTGGGCACCTGATGCAAAGAACTGACTCATTGGAAAAGACCCTGATGCTGGGAAAGATTGAAGGCGGGAGGAGAAGGGGATAACAGAGGATAAGATGGTTGGATGGCATCATCAACGTGATGGACATGAGTTTGAGTAGGCTCTGGGAGTTGGTGATGGACAGGGAAGCCTGGCATGCTGCAGTCCATGGGGTTGCAAAGAGTTGGACATGACTGCGTGACTGAACTGAAAATAGCAATAATAGAACCAATTGCAAAGATTTTATATGTTTTGGTCACAAGGAGAAAAAAGGCCTGAGATGAAAGTCAGAGTCACACAACTACAAAGCACCAGAACCTCAGTTCAAACTCTGGTCATCTGAGTCCAGGGACGGTGAAAGTGGCCAACATAGGACTAACATCTGTGTTCTCAACTTGTGCTTCTGTACTTTAATGCTGGCTCAGAGAGAGGGTGGGCAAAGCGGACAGTGGTAATAGTGATTGTAGTAGCCACATCAGTAGCAGCAGGCTTTATGTCTTGTGGTTCTGCAAAGTGATCACACAAAGTACCTACCATTTATACAGCTCTAGTGAAGTGTAGTCGCTCAGTCATGTCTGACTCTTTGCA
This sequence comes from Madoqua kirkii, assembly GCA_006408675.1. Lineage (NCBI taxonomy): Eukaryota > Metazoa > Chordata > Mammalia > Artiodactyla > Bovidae > Madoqua > Madoqua kirkii. Next base: position 5,905 of record SJYC01039757.1, on the reverse strand, counting down.
ACTCCATGGACTGTAGCCTACCAGGCTCCTCTGTCCATGGGATTTTCCAGGCAATAGTACTGGAGTGGATTGCCATTCGCTTCTCCAGGGGATCTTCCCCACCCAGGGATCGAACCCGGGTCTCCCTCATTGTAGACAGACACTTAACCGTCTGAGCCACCACAGAAGTCCATTTATACAGCTATAGGTGTAGGAAAATGGGAAAAAAATACTGGATTGCCTTCTCTCCTGATTCTGTGTGGCAGCCTATGTTTGGACATTGAAGCAATTATAAAGTACCTAACAATGACAAGATGAGAAAAATAAAACCAAAACTTAGTGGAAGGTGAGCAGTCGGGCTTGATTATATATTTAAGGTTCAGTGATTCCTGAATCAAGAAGATCCCCTGGAGGAGGAAATGGCAACCCACTCCAGTATTCTTGGCAGGAGAATCCTATGGACAGAGGGGCCTGTCAAGTTATTGTCCTTGAGGTCGCAAAGAGTTGGATATGACTGAAGTGATTTCACACTGTACATCTCCTCTTCTATCTATATTTGTCAAAGCTTCTGACTTAAACAGCCATGTCTTCATGATAGTCCATTCATATGCATTTTATTTCCATTTTTCCTGGGTTAATTTTAGCAGTAAAAGTGCAAGAGGAATGCAGAATAGAGAAGGGTGATAGCTTCATTTACTTTTAAAAGGTTAAAGAAGATATAAAAATTAGAGTAATATAAGGGGATTGTTGTTATAGTTGCTAAGTTGTGTCCTCCTCTTTTGTACCCCATAGCACTGTATCCACTAGACTCCTCGGTCCATGGGATTCTCCAGGCAAGAATACAGGAGTGGCTTGCCATTCCCTTCTCCAGGGATCTTCCAACCCAGGGAATTAACCTGTCACCTTCTTAACAGGCAATTCTTTATCACTGAGCCACCAGGGAAGCCCATTTAAGGAGATACTTCAGATAAATTTAATTTTGTGATATAAACTCAGGCCTTCCCTGATAGCTCAGCTGGTAAAGAATCCACTTGAAATGCAGTTCAGTTGAGTTCAGTTCAGTCGCTCAGTCGTGTCCAACTCTTTGCGACCCCATGAATCACAGCACACCAGGCCTCCCTGTTCATCACCAGCTCCCAGAGTTCACTCAAACTCATGTCCATTGAGTGTGTGATGCCATCCAGCCATCTCATCCTCGGTTGTCCCCTTTTCCTCCTGCCCCCAGTCCCTCCCAGCACCAGAGTCTTTTCTAATGAGTCAACTCTTCGCATGAGGTGGCCAAAGTACTGGAGTTTCAGCTTTAGCATCCTTCCTTCCAAAGAAATCCGAGGGCTGATCTCCTTCAGAATGGATTGGTTGGATCTCCTTGCAGTCCAAGGGACTCTCAAGAGTCTTCTCCAATACCACAGTTCAAAAGCATCAATTCTTTGGCTCTCAGCTTTCTTCACAGTCCAACTCTCCCATCCATACATGACCACAGGAAAAACCATAGCCTTGACTAGATGGACCTTAGTTGGCAAAGTAATGTCTCTGCTTTTGAATATGCTATCTAGTTTGGTCATAACTTTTCTTTCAAGGAGTAAGCGTCTTTTAATTTCATGGCTGCAGTCACCATCTACAGTGATTTTGGAGCCCCCCAAAATAAAGTCTGACACTGTTTCCACTGTTTCCCCATCTATTTTCCATGAAGTAATGGGACCAGATGCCATGATCTTTGTTTTCTGAATGTTGAACTTTAAGCCAACTTTTTCACTCTCCTCTTTCACTTCCATCAAGAGGCTTTTGAGTTCCTCTTCACTTTCTGCCATGGGGTGGTGTCATCTGCATATCTGAAATAGGTGTTTTTCTGGAATGCTCTTGCTTTTTCCATGATCCAGCAGATGTTGGCAATTTGATGTCTGATTCCTCTGCCTTTTCTAAAACCAGCTTGACCATCAGGAAGTTCACAGTTCACGTATTGCTGAAGCCTGGCTTGGAGAATGTTGAGCATTATTTACTAGCATGTGAGATGAGTGCAATTGTGCAGTGGTTTGAGCATTCTTTGGCATTGCCTTTCTTTGGAACTGAAATGAAAACTGACCTTTTCCATTCCTGTGGCCACTGCTGAATTTTCCAAATTTGTTGGCATATTGAGTGCAGCACTTTCACAGCATCATCTTTCAGGATTTGAAATAGCTCAACTGGAATTCCATCACCTCCACTAGCTTTGTTCATAGTGATGCTTTCCAAGGCCAACTTGACTTCACATTCCAGGATGTCTGGTTCTAGATGAGTAATCACACCATCATGATTATTTGGGTCATGAAGATCATTCTGTACAGTTCTTCTGTGTATTCTTGCCACCTCTTCATATCTTCTGCTTCTGTTAAGTCCATACCATTTCTGTCATTTATAGAGCCCATCTTTGCATGAAATGTTCCCTTGGTATCTCTAATTTTCTTGAAGAGATCTCTAGTCTTTCCCATTCTGTTGTTTTCCTCTATTTCTTTGCATTGATCACTGAAGAAGGCTTTCTTATCTCTTCTTGCTATTCTTTGGAACTCTGCATTCAGATGCTTATATCTTTCCTTTTCTCCTTTGCTTTTTACTTTTCTTCTTTTCACAGCTATTTGTAAGCCCTCCCCCGACAGCCAATTTACTTTTCTGCATTTTTTTTTCATGGGGATGTTCTTGATCCCTGTCTCCTGTACAGTGTCACGAACCTCATTCCATAGTTCATCAGGCACTCTATCTATCAGATCTAGGCCCTTAAATCTATTTCTCACTTCCACTGTATAATCATAAGGGATTTGATTTAGGTCATACCTGAATGATCTAATGGTTTTCCCTACTTTCTTCAACTGAATTTGGTAATAAGGAGTTCATGATCTGAGCCACAGTCAGCTCCTGGTCTTGTTTTTGTTGGCTGTATAGAGCTTCTCCATCTTTGGCTGCCAAGAATATAATCAATCTAATTTCGGTGTTGACCATCTGGTGATGTCCATGTGTAGAGTCTTCTCTTGTGTTGTTGGAAGAGGGTGTTTGCTATGACCAGTGCATTTTTTTGGCAATATCTGTTAGTCTTTGCCCTGCTTCGTTCCGCATTCCAAGGCCAAATTTGCCTGTTACTCCAGATATTTCATGACTTCCTACTTTAGCATTCCAGTCCCCTACAATGAAAAGGACATCTTTTTTGGGTGTTAGTTCTAAAAGGTCTTATAGGTCTTCATAGAACTGTTCAACTTCAGCTTCTTCAGCATTACTGGTTGGGGCATAGTCTTGGATAACTGTGATATTGAATGGTTTGCCTTGAAGACGAACAGAGATCATTCTATTGTTTTTGAGATTGCATCCAAGTACTGCATTTCAGACTCTTTTGTTGACCATGATGGCTTCTCCATTTCTTCTGAGGGATTCCTGCCCGCAGTAGTAGATGTAATGGTCAATGCAGTAGACTCCAGTTCAGTTCCCGCATTGGGAAGATCTACTGGAGGAAGGATAGGCTACCTACTCCAGTATTCTGGTGGAGAATTTCATGGATGATACAGCTGAATGCAGTTTTCACTCCGCTTTTCATGGTATAAACTCAACAGATTTATATTGTTTTCTAATTGCTTTTTCTCCAGTAAATGTTACTGGATTTTTATCTGCAAAAACTATCAAATTTCAAATTTTCCCATTGTGAACACATGATTAAGGATATTCCTCAACTTAGTTCCTATTATATTTTATCCTTTCCTCAACTTGGAGTAGTTTCTCATTTCCATATGTGTTCACTCACTGTCCTCATCTCAGCCCACCAGTTCCTTTTTTCTCCTCCTGAACAGTGTCTTAAGATTTTACAGTAAGTTCCAAAGCTCTGTGTAATATATGGTATCTTCCTACATTTATGTTCTCATTTCCTAGACACCACCATTTTCTTCTCCTAAGCTTCAATACAGTTCATTTGTGCAGTTACCCACCCCCCAAAAAATCATTACAAATGTAACATCCTTTCTCACTAATAATGACATATTTGTATCCTTTATTCTTAACATCCTTTGAGAGACCCACATCGTTAGGCATCACATTATATAAGCTTTTTTAGATTTTTAAAATACTGTAACTTAATTTTTCCTAATGGCATTATCTTTGGCAGTGAATGACATCAGGGAATAATCAGCTCACAAGTAGATTTTCAGAATTAAGAATAGTCTAAATCTATAAAGTCAAAGCTAATTCACTACTGTTGAGGACAGATTCCTCCTTTATTTTGCTCATATTCAGAAATTTTGACTTAAAATTTGGGATATGTGAGGCAAATGAGTGTTGTGACTCTTTTATTAACAACCTGGGAAGCTGCTTTATTTTCCTTACGTATACTACCTTGGCATTAGCAAAATTTGAGTGTCTTCAAATAAGTAGGAGTTATATTTCTAATACAGGACATATCTGGGAGTATAAGTGATGGGAGATTATGTTTGTATTCCAGAAATGTTTAAAAACTACAAAATAAAACAATTCTCTAAAAGACGTATTTTGCCTCTTTTGGGAAGAGCTGACTCACTGGAAAAGACTCTGATGCTGGGAGGGATTGAGGGCAGGAGGAGAAGGGGACGACAGAGGATGAGATGGCTGGATTGCATCACTGATTCAATGGTCATGAGTTTGGGTGAGCTCCGGGAGTTGGTGATGGACAGGGAGGCCTGGAGAGCTGCGATTCATGGGGTTGCAGAGAATCGGACACGACTGAGCGACGGACCTGAACTGAACTGAACTGAGAGGACTTTTTATAGTACCACATAGAGCAGCAGCGTTTGTACTGCTAACTATTTAAGATACTAAATGAATTTTGACCCTGTATCCTTGATACTCTAAATTAGCTATGAGGCATTCTAAGCAAAATGGGTTTAGAGTATTATTTTATGCTGTGTAGAAACTTGGGATAACCAGATCATGCCATAAGCAATTTCATTTGAGTTTTTATACACTTATTCTCAACTCACTGTCCTAATCCAGCTATGCAGAGAACTCCTTTATGGTTCAGATTTTCTGAGTGACAGTTTATAAAGAAACAGGTACAGAATTACAGTTCATTAGTTGGAAAGAATCTTCCTACTGTGTTATGTTATTATCTAACCAAATTTTATAATTATTTTCAGCGTATGAATATCACTTATCATGTAGCTACTTGATCATTTATTCAGAAATGTACAGTAATTTCAAAAACTATTCTGAAACAATAACCAGGTCATCATTTCCCTGGCCTTTATGGTTATTTTCTTAAAATATTATTATGAAAATAAATAAATAACCCTTATAGACTTGAAAGATATAAGAAGTGTAGCAAAACTATGAATGATTCTATAAAATTAAATTAACTCTAAAATCAAACTATTAAATGTATAATCAGCTAGAATTTCATTGAAATGGTTGGTTGGTTGGTTGGTAGTTCTTAGACTACTATATACCCACCACTTGTATGATTGCTGATGTTCAAGCAAGCAGAAATAAGAATTTGAAACAGGGCAGCAAAAATAAACATAAGACAATTAGTAATGACACTTGAAATGTAGCTTACATTATATACGGAGTGATGTCTTTTACGGAGTTAACTATTAATTTAAAAATAAACGTAACAGTAACCCACCAAGATAGCTGTGGAAAGAGGTAGAATTATTTAGTGGAAGAGATTCTAAAACTGAGATATTGACTACTCAGTCATAAATAGTAATATTAATAAATCTAAACTATTTAGAAGCCATGGTTATCCATGGTTATATCAATCGATCATCATTTGGGGGTGTGTTTCAGAGTTATGACATACAATATTAAAGAAGTATGTATTTTTAAATGTTGTTTCAATTATTTTTCATTTAATTAATTTGTATTTAGTTGAGTATATTCGTAAATATCAGTAAAAACATACATATAGTGAATATAGATGAAGAACCATCTCTTATAAGGT
>SJYC01039748.1:0-13384 GCA_006408675.1 Madoqua kirkii | reverse complement strand
AGGATTTCTCTGATGTCCTCAGGATTTGGAGTTAAGCCTCATGCTTCTGGTTTTCAGTTTTATTTTTACAGTAGCCTCAAGACTCCTCCATCTATACAGCATCGATGATAACACATGTAGGTTAAAGATGAAAAGTTTCTCCACATTGAGGGACACCCACAGAGGTTCACTGATTTACATGGAGAAGAGAAGAGGGAGGGGGTAGTTAGAGGTGACTGGAATGAGATGAGCTGTAATCAAAAGAGGAGACACCAAGCTAGCCAGTAATCACTTCCTTATGTACACTCCCAGTCTGGACTACTCAGAGATGTTTCCAGAGTTATACAGGGAAGAGAAGACGGAAGAAATAGACGGAGGTGACCAGGAGGATAAAAGAGGGAAATGGAAAAGGAGAGAGACAGATCCAGCCAGTAACCAGTTTCCTAAGTGTTCTCCACTGTCTGGAACACACAGATACACTGAGTTGGGTAAAGAAGAAAAGGGGGAGGGAAGAGACAGAGGCCACCTGGTGGAGAAAAAGGACAGTCCAAAGGAGGAGAGAGTGGTCAAGCCAGTAATCTCGCTCTCAGATAAAATTGGGTACTGAAGACTGGGTTTTTAAATGTACAAAATTGACAACAAATACCAATTAGCCAGTAATCACTTCCTTATGTACACTCCCAGTCTGGACTACTCAGAGATATTTCCAGAGTTATACAGGGAAGAGAAGACGGAAGAAATAGACGGAGGTGACCAGGAGGATAAAAGAGGGAAATGGAAAAGGAGAGAGACAGATCCAGCCAGTAACCAGTTTCCTAAGTGTTCTCCACTGTCTGGAACACACAGATACACTGAGTTGGGTAAAGAAGAAAAGGGGGAGGGAAGAGACAGAGGCCACCTGGTGGAGAAAAAGGACAGTCCAAAGGAGGAGAGAGTGGTCAAGCCAGTAATCTCGCTCTCAGATAAAATTGGGTACTGAAGACTGGGTTTTTAAATGTACAAAATTGACAACAAATACCAAAAAGGAAAGATTAAAAATCTAGAGTAGAGGTTGGATTTTCAAAAATACAATATTAAAGAGAAGAAGGGAAAAAGAAAAGCCACAAGAATTGTTTAAAAACAACAACAACCACCACAAAAGACTATATATGGCATTTGCTTTTAAAATAGGTGTTTTTTTGAAAAGTAAGAGTAGGTTATAAAAATTAAAGGAAAAATAGAGGACTTAAAAATTTTAAAAAGTTTAAAAAAAAGAAAAAGAAAAGAAAAAATCATCACACAACAACATCAACAACAACAACAAAAGAATGATCGTAAAAATAGTAAAGGTATATCTGGCCCTTTCTCTGGTGTTGTGGGCAGTGTGGGGTCACTTCCAAGGTGGCTCCCTGTGTTTAACTTCTGTTTGCTGGTCTCTTCAGTGTCTGACTTCTGCCCTGACACAGGGGGTGGTGGTGGACACTTTTTTTTTTAGGCTCACTTGTTCAGTCGTGCTGTGGGGAGGGAGGGACGCTGCAAACAAATAACACTGGCGTGTGCTCGTGGTGTCTCAGCCACGCTGGGCCTGCCCCTGCTCAGGCGCACACCGCTCAGGCTCTAAGTTACTCCGCCAGGAACCGTCTGAGGCTGGCCCTGGGCTGCATGCACCTCCCTGGTCTAAGCCACTCAGGCTCGGCGCTCGGGTAGCCCTCAGAGGTGCAGATTTGGTTGGGCCTGCGTTTTGTGCCCTTCCCAGGTCCGAGTAGCTCAGGTGTTTGGCAAGCGCAGTCGCTGTGACTTATCACCTTTCCCGTCTAGCTGCTCAGTTTTCTGGGTGTACCACTGGTGTCCCTTCTCAGGCGGATGATGACTTTCCAGAATCCCCAGACGTCTTAGTTAGCAAAGAAGCCTAGTTGCATGTTGGTAGGTGATGTCTCTCTTGGGCTGCGATTGCCCTCTTCCAGCCCTTCCTGCTCTGGCTGCCTGTCACCAGAGGGGCATGGTCTGCAGCCAGCTATTTCTGTTCCGTCCTTTGTTCTGTGCGCGGGCCTGGTGGTGTCTTATGTTCGAGCGTTTCGCATGGTAGCTATCCCACAGTCTGGTTTGCCAACTCAAGTTAGTTCACTCTGGTTAGGTGCGGGATATGCTGGCCCAGTTCTTAAAAAGCCCTGCAGCGCGTGCCTCCCCCGCCTCCCTGCCCAGCCCCCACTTGCAAGTGGTGGATGCAGTCCTCTGGGCTGTTTCTCAGCTGGGAGAGTTACTGTTGGGCTCGTATCTGTTGGGTTTAATTATTTATGTACTTTTCCTTCCTGTTCTATTGCCCTCTGTGCTTCCAAGGCTCGCCACAGACTCGGCAGTGAGAGTGTTCCCTGGTGTTTGGAAACCTCTCTTCTTAAGACTCCCTTCCCACTACGGGACTCCCTTCCTGGGACAGAGCTCCCTCCCTACCTCCTTTGTCTCTTTTTTTGTCTTTTATATATTTTTTCCTACCTGTTTTGAAGACAATGATCTGCTTTTCTGGGTGCCTGATGTCCTCTGCCAGCATTCAGGAGTTGTTTTGTGGAATTCACTCAGCATTGAAATGTTCTTTTGATGAATTTGTGAGGGAGAAAGTGGTCTACCTGTCCTATTCCTTCACCATCTTAGGACCTCCCCACCCCCCTTATTTTTTTATAATAATTATTCTTGCGTAGTTGAAAAACTCGTAAATGAAATTACATAATACATGCTCCTTTGTTTTAATACTTTTGAAATTCATCCATATCATTACATATATCAGTATTTTGTTTCTTATTATTTCTGGGAAACTCCAGTTCAGTCTCTCAGTCACGTCCAACTCTATGACCCCATGGACTGCAGCATACCAGGCCTCCCTGTCCATCACCAACTCCCAGAGCTTAGTTAAACTCATGTCCATTGAGTGGGTGATGCCATCCAACCATCGCATCTTCTGTCATACCCTTCTCCTCCCACCTTCAATCTTTCCCAGCATCAGGGTCTTTTCAAATGATTCTGGGAAAATTTACCTGTTTGGGCTACACCACATCCTGTTATCTGTTCTACTGATAGATAGACACCTCAGCGTAATGCTGCTGCCATAACTGTTCTTGTTCAGATCTAGTTGTGGGCATATAAGTTTTCATTTCTCTTTAAAAAGCAGGGAACTGAATGACTGGATCATGGGGTAGGTAAGCCTGTGTGCTCAGTCGCTCAGTCATGTCTGAATCTTTGTGACCACCTGGACTGTAGCCCGCCAAGCTCCTCTGTCCATTGAATTTTCCAGGCAAGAATACTGGTGTGGGTTGCCATTTCCTCCTCCAGGGAATCTTCCTAACCCAGAGACTGAACCCACATCTCCTGTGTCTCTTGCTTTGGCAGGTGGATTCTTTACCACTGAGCCACCTGGGAAGTCATAGGGTAGGTATATGTGTGGCTTTATAAAAATGGCCAGAACAATTTAGATTCCAACCAAAACTGTATTAAGGAGAATGTCAAACAATGGATTGACAAAAGCAAACTGAATGTTGATGAAGCTGCTTGGTGTTGTATAGAAGAAAAAAATGTAACAAAGTAAGACTGATAACAAGAAACTCAGAAAGCTATTAAAGGGTGGAAGAACTTTAAGGACCTAAATTAAGACAAGAAGAATAAAGATAGATGTAAAAATATTTAGGAGAGAGATGGAAATAAAACCTGATGACTGACTAAATATTGATGAAGAGAAAGGAGAAAGAAATGTGGTGGCATTGAGAAAGATGAGTTTCCAGTTAGAACAAGTGTGGACATGTTGGAGATAGTGAGTTATTCTGAGAAGCTGAATGTGCAATACTAATAAACATGGTCAAAAGTCAGCCCAGAAGTGCTGCTCAGGCACAAAAGAATATCCTGATAATTGGGGAATCAAACTGATTATACACACACACACACATACATACATACACACATGAATGAAAGTGAGAGGCAACAACTATGGGAGTGATATGTTTCTGAATATTTCCTTACTCTACTCAAAAAAATTTTTTTAGCAGAAAAATAGTCTTAATTACTTAACAATGATTATACACACCTGTAATCTTACCTATATATAAGGTGATTAAAAACAATAATTATTCAGTAATTGCAAAGGTGATGAGGACACTCATGGTATAAATTTGTCGACAGAAAGTACAAGGGAGAACCTAAAAATGTGGCAGCACATCCAGTTTTGCTTGATGGGGAATATAGCTATTAAGCCTGAGCACTGAGAATCAAACCTCCTTTTGAATTTTTTGAATTCATGTGTCTTTATCTAAGTTTGTATGGAGAAACATGGTGGCTGCTGATATTTTAGTGTCTGACTCATTTTGTCTCTTTCATTATGACCAAGTGATGTGGGGGCGGGGAGGAGCTGTTGATTTGCCGTTTGTGTATGCCCTTCATTTTCCACTTTTGTATTTTTTTAAGATGTTCTTTTTTTTTTTTTTTTTACTTCAGTGGTGTTCTTCTGAAATGATTTCTGAAGAACAGCACATGGCTAACTTTGAAGCAGGGGTAACCAATACTTGGAAAACAATGATAACTCTTATTTCACATGGCATGTTGTTCCATGTCCATGTGTTTTAAAGCCATTAGGTCACTTGAGCTTTATAGCCTCACCATATTCTCACCTTATGATGAGAACTTGAAACAGATATGTGAAGTAATGTGCTAAGGGCCGCACAGTTAGTCAGTGGGAAAGCTTAGCCAAAGGTTGTGCCAGCCTCTTACTGCATCCTTTGTGCAGTTACTTTGCCATCATCTGTGTGAAGGCAGTTTACAAACTGTAAAAAAGTTACAAAAATAGAATAGTGTTCAGTTGAGTTCAAATTAGCAAGAATTTAAATAGTAATATATACTATCTTAAGAATTAGGATTTGAAGATGAATGACAGAGCCATGCCTCAAAAAAACTTTATGAAGAAATTGTAAAGAATATCTAGGGCAGGTGAGATGGTTTAACAATTTTAACTGAAATCTAAGCAAAATACTGTGAGAACCCAGAAGACAAATTTCCACTTGAACAATTTAAAGAAAGTACTTTTGGAAAATATTAGTAAAAGATCTTTAAAAATTGACATGATTCTTCATATAGAATTTACATAAATATAGTCATTTAAGAGTGAAAGTTTTAAGAATGCAGAATGATAACGGGAGGATACAGATAAAAATACAGTGTGAGGTGAGCCTTGAATTATATAGCAGGGGGGCTAAATAGTGAAGACCTTGAATGCCTTTATGGAGTCTGAAGTAGTAGAAAGCATCAAGCTTTTACACTAATTTTTAATTAACAAAGCTAATCTCTTTATTAAAATAGTAAACAGTAACCAAATCATGTATGTGCATATACAACTTAGATACATATTACAAAAGTTACAAAATACATTGGTATAAATATTTGATGCTACTTGGACCAGTAAAAACTCGGATCTTGTTCATATCCTAGCTTTGCCAGTTTCTAGTTTGCATTTTGAACATTTGTTGGGTCTCAATGTCAGATTTCTTTCTGGGATGAGTGTAACTTAGAACTATATATAAAAAGGACAAGGAAGGGTCAAAGTAACTAGTACCTTTGGTTTTCACTTGCTGTTTGTGCTCATCTTCCCATTCTAATCAGCTCTTCTCGGTTTCCTGGCATGACTCATTTTGAACCTTTCTTTGGGTTAAACTATCCCAAGGGCTGTTCCTACTTTCCCAGCCAACTAAGCATCAAAAGTTTTTCCAGGCCTATTTCTTGGCAGCCAGAGGTTTTCTATTCCATAGCCAAAAATGATATATCCATTCTGCTTAGGCTGTTAGCTAAGAACGTGAGATGACCTTATGCTGCATTCCCTGCATTCTCAATGTGCTAGACGTTCCCATTCACGGTCTCTGAGTCTTTGGGGGCCTGCCCCCTGCCCCGTGCTGCATCAGAGCTGAAAGGGAAAGAAACCAGTCACTTTGGGTGCCATCCTGGTGTTCTGGCCTTCATCTGGTGAGAGTTTTTCTCTATCAGCAACTTCCCTGCTAGTTAGCTTGTAAGTATTTTGAAGTCTAAGGCTGTGACATTGGAAATATTTTTTCTTAATTGTAAAAATGAAGTTTTAAAATTTACATAATTTACAACTGCTCTTTGTTCTTCTCAGTTGTCTATAACAGATTTATAGATTCCTTATCGTCCAGCTTCTGTTTGTTTGCTTTCATTAGCAATCTAAGTTTTCATTGCCGTTAACTTTTAAACATATATTTACACAGTATATTTCTAAACTCTTATGTTCTATAATTATACAAGCTAGCAGTTTTTGAAGGCCTGTGATACAGGAATATAAATAGGTAGGTAGGTAGGTAAGTAGATAGATAGATACACACAGACATATTTATATGTAGATGTGTGTGTGTGTGTGTGTGTGTGTGTGTGTGTGTGTGTGTGTGTATTATATATATGGGCTTCTCTTGTAGCTTACTTGGTAGAGTCTGTCTGCAAGGCAGAAGACTTGGGTTCAATCCCTGGGTCAGGAAGATCCCCTGGAGAAGGAAATGGCAACCCACTCCAGTATTCTTGCCTGGAGAATCCCATGGACAGAGGAGCCTGACAGGCTACAGCCCAAGGGGTCGCAAAGAGTCAGACATGAGTGAGCGACTTACACTCACTTCACTCTCTCTCTATATATATTCTGATGTCATTCTCCTATCACCCCTCAGAGATATGTGCCTCTGACAGATAAAAAGTTGAGACTAGTTGACATTTATTAATTTTTTGATGTAACAAGTCCAGTGCATGGGAAAAGCCTCATTTTACCAGTTTTTAATTGACTCCTATCATAGGAGAGTTTTTATATATGTACAGTGAAGTAAGAATTTATTTTTATGTTGTTAATTCAAGGTGTATATTTAGTAAGGATTTTCCTTCATACATAAATCATAATGTCAGTGAATCACATTTCAGATGTGAAGAAAAAGAGTCTATATGTTTATTTGTGAAGTAGGTATATTTTCAAGCCTTCACGTCCTGTTATAAATGGTTGAGACTGATTCAGAGCTAGGTAATTAGCACTGTGTTTCTACAGTGGGCTTTTGTTCCTTCTGTTCTGCTCTAGAACCCCCTAACATACTTTACAAGAGGATTGTCTATTTCATGGTGTGAAACTATTCCTCTTAAAGTTGTATAAGAGAGTTTATAATCATTAATTCCATCCTCTATCCAAATGAACTGTGTGTAATTTATGTCCTAGAAAACCAATGTATGTTATACCATTTGGAGTATAGATACTCCAAAACCTTAAATCATTCGTAGGTTTGATTCATTTTCAGAAAAAAATATTTCTATAGTTTTGCTTGAATATTCTTGTTCTTTGAGGACTCATGGGTACAAGGGAGAAGTCCAGCCAAATGCTAGTCAAAATGTGCCCATCCTAGCAAATCAGACTGATCCTAATCCTGAGTGCAGCAAAATGTGTTCATAATTTAAATAAACTCAAGATGCCAAATGAATCATAAAGGGAGCCGCGTGTCCTATGCCAAGGTGTCATTTTCATTAAGTGTGAGATTGCACCTGAAGGACAGTTTAATTTGCAGCTGCTAAAAATATTTCGACAGAGTGGTACTGTTATAAGTGGCAGGTGGTGCCCAAACGTGAATTTTGCAAGAAATGCTGTGTGTGGGATACGGTGTGGAAGAATGTCAACGGGTGCTAAAGGAGATAAAGGGGAAAGAGAAGAGAAGTGTATTTACTCAGCATTTATTGCTATTATCATGATTAAAGACCCCATGTTTCACATGATAGCATTGGCCTAAGATTATTTAATGTGATTATTTGTTCAGCTTCTATCCCAAGCTCAGGGGCATTGCAAAGGTAGCAGAGTACCTGTAAAGGCAACGTTTCTTCCCCAAAGGCATACCATTTATAAGCTATTCAGATGAGAGAATCTTTCCAACTCTATTTACCCTTCATAGTGTTTACATTGCAGTTGTATGCTGGCAAGATTAATGCACTTTGATCTTGCTTAAATGGATTTTGCCCCTTTCTTTTGATGTTCAGCTTTTACTATATATCCACATGAACTTCCTGCTTCGCATGGCAAGAAATATTGTCAAATTGTACAAGCTCAAAGGTTTTGTTAAATCATTCTCACTTGGGATTTTGTGAACTTTACAGAGTAGAGCAATTTACAGAGTTGCAATGTGGAAAAGTATCTAGGGGCATTGTAACTGTTTACATTATTAAAAATCCTGTATGTGCATGTCTGTTATTTTCAATGGACTTGGCTATATTAAAATTAGGAATTTGTATCTGGAAGTAGGTAATCACTGATTCTATGGGTTACAGAATTTTAAAAGAAAAAGTAACTAGTGGGTTTGGGTTTTTCATTTCTGCTTGCCATTTGCTGGGAGTAACTGGAAGTAGAATAACTTCCTCTGTAAATGCCAGGAATTTTCTTAGATTCCTAAAGAGAACTAACTAAAATAGGTCAATCTAAATGAATTTTGGTAAAACTTTTCCATGCAGTGTTTTTGATGACAGGGCAAGTTATTGAATACTTGAAGTTTTGCAGGACAGTGGTAATCTCTGACTTCTAATATATGCATTATTCTTAGCTCCATAAAATAAAGAGGCATGCTTTCTGATATTTTAATCCTATTGATGAAATCTAATTTTGAACAATTGCAAACAGGTAATCTATTTTACTACATTAGTTACCTAACACAAAGGGATGCAATAAAAACCAAAAGCTTCTTCTCAAGTAAAAAGAACACTTATAAAATTTCAGAAGAACCTTTTGAAAAACCTCTATGGTATAATAACTCTTAGAAATAGTTGCAGTTTAAATAAACACACCTAAACATTTCTTTAACCAGGAACTTAAACACTGTCAAAGCTATGATGAGTTCTTTTCATTCCCAAGCTTTAACAAACTACGTCCAAAAGCAATAAAATGTGATATACCTTAAAAAGAAAACCCTGCACATTTTAGTTCGGCAAACTCATTCATCTATTTCTTCATTTATTCATTCAGGAGCAATGTTCTGTTTGAGAAATTATGCTTAGACTGGAAGAAATAGGGGAAAAGTAGGGAGATCACCTTACAAGAATAAAGAAGAAAAAATACATCATTAAATAGAGTTTTATGGATTCTAATTGAGGAATATGCACCAGGTGCCAGGAAAGAGTTTATATGTTAAAAGGAGATAGAATGTACAAGGCGGATTGAAGAAGGTAAGGCCACAGGCAGGGAAAACATGAATGTGGGTGCCAGGGCAGAAGAGATAAGGGTGTGCATTTAGGTGGCTGCAGTGAGATAGATTCACAGTATGCTTAGGGGAATTTTTGGTCTATTAGAAGCTGAAGGTAAGAGAGGAGAAATAATGGACAAATGCCTGTCAAAAAAAATGAAGATGAGCATCATAAAACAAGAATGAAATGATTTAGAAAAGATAGAAGCAAATTTTCCTCCATGTTTGGTGAACTAAATGACTGTGAAGATGGTAGATGTGGTGTTTTCTGGAACGATATGTGAGTTTGCTAAGGAATTAATAGTGGGAAACTGTGGTTGGTTCTACTGAAAGATAAGTCCATGGATGGTGTGGCTTGCCTTTAGTTTATTGTCTATATTAGAGACTGTGAATAATGCAACTGACAAGCTTTCCCACTTCCTCTTGTTGCTAGAAAGCTCTGAGCCAAAATCATGGTTCATCTTGAGCATATGTATTGATAAATGTAGTATCTACTTTTAGCCCTGTTACTGACATGGAATAGTATCAGCCCTATAGCCCTTTCTGGTTGCCACATCCTGATTTATGGTGGTCATATCCTATGACATTTGAATTCTGTTATGGAAAAATACATGGTATAAATGCATTTGTACTTATTTCTGTAGCACTGTATGGATAGATGCCTTAGGAGAAATAGATAATACATGTATAAGTTAGGTTATTCCAAAAATATAACTGTAAAATGAAAAGACTGAGTTTTGCTGGCAAAGTTAAGGCTATAAAACAGGGAAAAGAAGTGAAAATTATAGCAAGAATACGTTTTAAAATAAATTTAGAGTACAAAACAGAAGTCCTGCAGGAGATGGAGGCGATTTAAGGTAAGCTAGCATTTATATCTAGGTACCGATCTTCACATTAACCAAAATGGAAAAGTACGAGCAGAAACAGCTTTCAAAGAAAAGTTGACGAGTTCTTTGCTGGGCATAATGAATTTAAGTTGCAATAAGATATCTAAGTAGCCAAATATTGTAGCCAAAATTTTGAAATGCAGAATTGAATATAGGAAGAAAAAAATGGCTGATGTAGTCTGGTGATACTTCAAGCTACAAAAGTGAATAAATTCCCAAAGGAAAAATTTTTTTAAATATGATAAAATTAAGAATATTAAAATAGTAGAAGAAATTATTTATTTTAGGAGTAGAAGGAAATAAGAGATATCTGAAAATAAATTTAAGGAACATATATATTTAGAGTTTTAGGAAAAATAGTCCCAAAGGAAGTTGTGAAGATTAGATTATTAACAATTGAGGTTCAGAGTCCCCCCTCCCCCAAAAAAAGGCACAAGCCAGAAAAACAAAAAAAAAATTTGGAAAGATGTGACTGCTTTATTGTGCCAATGGCTTTATTGTGCCAATGGCTTTATTGTGCCAATGGCTGATGACAAGCAAAGGAGAATGAGTAATCAGCTGGCGGATGAGGTGGTTTCTGTTGATTAACACTAAGAACATTACCAGTGGGGAGAGAACTCATATCTCCTCATCTAAGGGATAACTTCAAAAGCATCTCCCATCAAAGATGCACTAAACTGGGCTAGTCTTCCTTCTCCACTCTCAAATCTATACTTCCTCAGGTGTTCCATCTCAGTAAATGATCCTTATCCAACCAGATGTTTAAATCAACTGCTTCTTTAATTTGTCCATGATTTTTCTTACTACTCATATCCAATGTCTTATCCATGAATGTAATCCATTTTCTCTACTTTCACCAAGTCTCTGCATTTGTCTCCTCTGTGATACAAGCCACATCACCATAATTTCTCACCAGCCTTCAAAGTAATCTTCTTGCCTTCGTTCCTGCTTCAGTATATATGTACTTATTCCTACAGAAGCCAGTGATCTTCTAAAAATAGAAACCTGATAATGTCATTACTAGGTTTAAAATACTTTACTGGTTTCCCTTTTAGCCATTAGGAAAATAAACTACTGAACAATAAGCTTCCTTCTTACTGTGGCCTTGGCTTAACTTTCTGTCATCATCTCTGAACACCTCCCTCCTTTGTTGCGTAAAATTCTCTGTGGTTTCTGTAACCTCGCACCTGTGTTCCTTCTACCTGGGAAACTCCTAGATATTCTACAGGTCTTGAATTGTATGTCATTTCTTCTGAGAAAAAATTCCCTAATTCCATCAAAGCAAGATCAGTTTTCTCTTCATTTTTCATTACATTCATTTCAAACTCTCTATTTTTGAAAATTATGTGCAATTTAATAATTTCTGTGTTTAATCATTGGTATTCTGTCACAGACAGTAAGCACCATGTAGGCAGAAAACACTTCCCCTGATACTCCACAATTAGGAGCACAGAGCAGGTGCTTAGGAAATACTTGATAAATGAAATTGTATGAAGAAGGGAGATTGTTTATTGGAGAGATTGTTGAAGAAGGGAGATTATTTATTGGAGCAGCCAACAG
Source organism: Madoqua kirkii (assembly GCA_006408675.1). Lineage (NCBI taxonomy): Eukaryota > Metazoa > Chordata > Mammalia > Artiodactyla > Bovidae > Madoqua > Madoqua kirkii. The sequence continues at coordinate 1,755 of SJYC01039748.1, read as the reverse complement.
TCTGTAGATTACTAGATTGAGAGCAAATAGAGAAAGGCCTTAGACATATAAAGAAAGAGCAATCATTCTTCCACAGAAGGGAAGTAAAGAAAGATTGGGTGGGGAAGGAAGCACAAGAAGGGAGTTCTTACTAAAAGGCTTTGATCTCAGTGGTATAGCAGATAAATAATCCATCTTTGGAGGATAAATTGAGAGATGATCCATTAATTATTTTGAAGACAGTGAGAACAGTTTTAAACAGCAGCAGATCATGTGTCTAAAGTGAGTCACTAAAAATAAATAAAATAATTCTTAGCAACATTAGCATTTAGGATAAATAGTTTGTATGTACATTCATTTATAAAAACTATATGATTTTCTTCATCCTTGCTTAGGTATGAAGACAGAGAGAGGAAAGTTCTGGAGTTGTATAGGCAGGTAACTGGAAGTTTAGGAGGCCAATAAGTTCTAGGATGATAAGGAAGACAATTAGAATGACTGGATTAGATAAAGAAGATTCACCAGAGAGGAGAGAAATAGACTGAGAGAATGACAGAGAGGGGCAAGGAAGAGAAAGGCAAATTTGGGGCTCCTGAAAAATAGAAAATGAATGGTGAGCAAAGGTTTGGGCCAAAAAATAAATATATATAAGAGTTTCTAAATTCAATATATTGAAAGACTGGCTTTTTTAAAATTTTTGGAAAACATCAACTAAAGACTTGATTTATTTTGAAATTAGAGTGAATATTTTTTTCAAGATAATTATCTAAATTTCTTATAGCCAAGTCACATTAAATTGACTTTGTTTTTCTTTTATATTCTCTTTTTCTATTTTAATATGTTTATTATTTTCTGTGCATAATGGTACTTTTTGTTATATCTGAAGTTATGTCAGATTTAATTTGGCTGCCAAATCCTCTGTGTGTATACTGACAGGTACTAAAGAGATAATTGGGTTGAAGGGAACATTTCATGAAAACATGGGCTCAATAAAGGACAGAAATGGTCTGGACCTAACAGAAGCAAAAGATATTAAGAAGAGGTGGCAAGAATACATGAAAGAACTGTACAAAAAGATCTTCACGACCTAGATAATCATGATGATGTGATCACTCATCTAGAGCAAGACATCTTGGAATCTGAAGTCAAGTGGGCCTTAGAAAGCATCACTACGAACAAAGCTAGTGGAGGTGATGGAATTCCAGTTGAGCCGTTTCAAATCCTGAAAGATGATGCTGGGAAAGTGTTGCACTCAATATGCCAACAAATTAGGAAAACTCAGCAGTGGACACAGGACTGGGAAAGGTCGTTTTTCATTCCAATTCCAAAGAAAGGCAATGCCAAACAGTGCTCAAACTACTGCACAATTGCACTCATCTCACATGCTAGTAAAGTAATGCTCAAAATTCTCCAAGCCAGGCTTCAGCAATATGTGAACCATGAACTCCCTGATGTTCAAGCTGGCTGTAGAAAAGGCAGAGGAACCAGAGATCAAATTGCCAACATCCACTGGATCATGGAAAAAGCAAGAGCATTCCAGAAAAACATCTATTTCTGCTTTATTGACTATGCCAAAGCCTTTGACTGTGTGGATCACAATAAACTGTGAAAAATTCTGAAAGAGATGGGAATACCAGACCACCTAACCTGCCTCTTGAGAAATCTGTATGCAGGTCAGGAAGCAACAGTTAGAACTGGACATGGACCAACAGACTGGTTCCAAATAGGAAAAGGAGTACATCAAGGCTGTATATTGTCACCCTGCTTATTTAACTT
>SJYC01039744.1:0-23549 GCA_006408675.1 Madoqua kirkii | reverse complement strand
ATATTTCATTAAATAAATAGTTTTTTAATTTACTAAAACAGAAATAATTCCCTAAATCCCTTAACTGATATATTAATGTGTTATTGTGTGTATATCTGGTTACTATATACATATATATTCATAGATAGATAGACACTCTTCCCATTTCAAAACAAGTTTTATTTATTTCATTTCTCATGAATTATTAATGATCTGTATCAAGGTAATGACAAAGACAATTGATTTCTCCTTCTAAGCCTCTTGCAAGATCAGGAACCACTTAATTATATTTCAGCTTTCAAACTCTTAAACTAAATGGCAGAAATTACCTAAGTGTAAGGCAAAAAAGCAAGAAACGGTGATATTGTACTCTAAAAGCTTTTACCATATAACTAAATGCAATGAAAAAGAGACAGACTAAAATCGGAATTTTCTCATTTTTGTTTTATTGCCTTAAATGGAGCATTTAAGTCAGAGGTGATGTTATGGCAGTATACCATACTGCATTCCCCTGGCTCTCTATGGCTATCGTCTTTTCTGCTTGCTCCAGTGTGTTTGGTCAGTTTCTGTGCCATACAAGCTGGTAAACACTTTGAATAACACAGCTTCTTTTCCCTAAAGTTACTGTAATTATTAATGAAATAATATTTTTGGTACTTTTGTGGTATTTTTTCAGGGTTATATTAAAATAAAGCAATAAAGAACAGTTATATTTTCTTAATTTGAAGGGAACATATTTATGTTTAGCTTGATATCATAGGGAAATATGAATGTATCCAAGAAAATTATTGACTTTTTCTAAACTAATGATTAATTATATTCAGTGATAACATATTTCATTCACTATTGCAAATTCTTCATTGATAATGTAATGTAGATAGTATTAACACTAATAAAAGGCATCAGATTTCTGTACCCTGAGTTCATTAGATACATTTATAGTTCTTGGTGAGAAATGATGATATCCCATTGAGATATATAAATTATAATCCTATTTATTATAATCAAAAGATACTATTTCTTTATTTTAATAGTGTCCCAGTAAAACGTTTGGTGGATTTGACTCTACAAAAGACCTTCCTGATGACGTTATAACATTTGCAAGAAGTCATCCAGCCATGTACAATCCAGTATTTCCTATCAATAACCGGCCTATAATGATCAAAACAGATGTAAATTATCAGTTTACACAAATTGTGGTAGATCGAGTGGATGCAGAAGATGGCCAGTATGATGTCATGTTTATTGGAACAGGTAAATGTTTTAACTTCAGCTCTAAATGTTCTTCCAGAACATTGCATTTAACTAATTAAGTGTACTAAAAACTGAGGGAATGTTTTATAGTCTTAGTCACTCACTCATGTCTGACTCTTTGCAGCCCCATGGACTGTAGCCCGTCAAGCTCCTCTGTCCATGGGGATTCTCTCAGCAAGAATACTAGAGTGAGTTGCCATGCCCTGTTCCATGGGATCTTGCCAAACAGGGATCCAACCCAGGTCTCCCACATTGCAGGCCGATTCTTTACCATCTGAGCCACCAAGGAAGCCCAGAATACTGGACTGGGTAGATTATCCTTTCACCAGGGGATCTTCCCAACCCAGGAATCGAATTGGGGCTCAAGGTATAGTTAACCTCTGATAAATGACTAAAAAATCCCTGAACATTGTCCCATTTTAATGTGTTATGTTTTTAGACAAGTTGACATTATTAAATCTCTTTTTCAATCAAAAGTTGATAAATTTAATCAGGTAAAGATAATGATTAGCTGAACAATCAGTGTCTATAATTGAGTCATAACTCTTTTTTGACCAGTGGTTTTTCAGGACAAAGATATTGCTCAAACCATGCATAAAATTTCTAAGACAGTCAATAAATGTTCTATATAGATTGATGTAAAACTATCTGAACTTTAAAATTATCATAGAGTGCAAAAAACTTCCAGAAAATAAATTTTGGCAACACAATTTGTTTAGTGTGTTTACCATACAATGAGAAACAAAACAAAGCAAACCAAACTTCATCAGAAAAGCAACAAAGTTGACATAAGGAATCAGCATATACATTTTAGATTCATTGCTGCATAAATTTAACAGTATATCTTAGCAATTATGTGACTAGAAACAAGTATTTTGCAGGTAGGTATATTTTTAGAATGAATTCCATTACTATTAAAACATATTACTCTATTTCCCCTTTACTCTCTTTAATAATACTATTTTGAAAGCACCAGTTACAAATCTGAAGCTTGCTACTTAGGGTCAGATTCCAAGGTAATAAATTCCTGGTCTCCATTAACGTTAACTGACATAAATCAGTGGGAAACAGAGTGAGTGCTCCACTGAAACCTTGTGCAATAACATTTATTTTCCCTTGGTGAGAAACAGAGAAAAAAATTGCATTAACTATAGGGGAACGGCACCTGTGCAGTAAGTGCTTTGAAGACTTAAAGTTTTATAACAAAATTGTGAAATACTTAATGTTATCAGGTGTAACAGTGTCAGGTTCTGAGCAATACATTATAGTTTCCTTTTACGAGGGAGAAAGTTTCTCTATCAAATTAAAGAATCCCAGTGAGACTTGGAGTTCAGTAAAAGTCAATGAATTGCAAGTATCAACTTCTGGTTATAAATATCTTGAGAAATTATAAGATGATAGGATTTCTCCTCAATAAATATTAGTGTGTCATTTAATGTCAAATTATAATTAGATCTCTCTACAGAGTAGTTAAGCTTGTTCGATAAAGTTGCACTTGCCTTTTTCTTCACCTCTGGCCTTTAATGTTGAAAAGTCCCCCACTCATTGTCACTGCAACAAAAGCTTGCTTCTGGCAGTTTGACCAAAGAAATCCAAGCTTGAGTTTTCAATTCTTCTTGGGACACCAGCTGTCTTTAAAGGAACCAATTTATGAGCATGTTGAACATCTGATGTTGTGGATGGCTATTGGTCAGCACAGAACAGGGTCATCTGTCAGCAAAGTAAATTGATTACAGTAATTTTACCTTTTAACTAAGTTGCACATTGATCCTGGTTGAGTAATCTGATTCAATTTGTGTGAAATTGTTTGAAATACTACTCAGTAAAACTTGATCTGGAACACAGATAAGGTTATGTTTGGATACTGGAGACTGATCAGAGGCACAGAGTAGATTAACCTAATTTACCTTTAATCTTTGGTGTTATGAGTAGTCTAAGGTCCTGTAAACATAGAAAGACCCTCTTAAAAGAGAGCTTTAAAAGAAAAACTTTACAAGGGATACACTAGCTGCCTTTCTTGAGCTCACATACCACATCATATTGATCCCTGAAAATGGTTATCTGTGGTATGAATACTTTGAATTATTTTTATGGTGTAACATTTTTTACAGAAAAGATTTTTCTTCTCAAATAATTTGTCTGTTAAATTTGATTAAAATGAGCCATCCATAGCTAAAAATAATTCCATTTCATAACTGATGAAACAGAATGTCAAAGAGTCAAATTTTTGAATTTCATAAATCCCTGTTCTTTCTTCTATCAAGAATAGGAACACATCTCTAAATACTGGAAAATTAGTAGGCTTCCCAGGTGGTGTAGTTGGTAAGGTTGTTAAAGAACATGCGTTACATGCAGGAGATCCAAGAGATGTGGGTTAGATCCCTGGGTTGGGAAGAGACCCTGAAGTCGGAAATGGTAATCCACTCCAGTATTTGTGCCTGGAAACTTCCATGGACAGAAATGCTGATGGGGGTTGCGAGAGTCAGACACAATTGAGCATGTACACAAGTAGCTTCTTAACCCAACTTAGAGTAAAAACGGCAACTCTTACCATTAAAACACTTTGTATCTTTTAGCAATAAATAATACTTGAAATCTCTGTTAAAATGGATTCACTTTAACAGTTATTTTATTATTTATAATGATGAATTTAAATTTTTTAAGCACTCTAATATGTTAATATGTTAATTAAACCAAAGCCAAAATTGATTAGGCCAATTATTAAAAAAACACTCTAATAAGTAATCTAGTATTTATTATGAGAAGTCAGATTATTGTCATTTAGCACTAAATGGTCACTGAGCTGTCTTTTTAGTTGCCTCTAAGTACTAAAGCCTTCCTCATGGGAAGATGATGAGCAGTTGGGCTCTGAAGCTCAACTACTTTTGTTGCTTGGCAACATTGCTTCCATTTTGCTTGAATATTAAATATTGATAGTAGTTCCTGATTTCATGACAAGAACGAGAAAAACTTGTCATGTCAAAGTGTAATTTTTCTTCTTTTTTATTTCTTATTAGATGAAAGATTTTTCAGTTTCTATAGTGCTTTAAATTTTCAAAAGTTTCATACAAATGATTCCATATAACCCCATAATAATCCTTTTTTGCTCCTGATTAGGCCAATTATTAAAAAAACACTCTAATAAGTAACTAGTATTTATTATGAGAAGTCAGATTATTGTCATTTAGCACTAAATGGTCACTGAGCTGTCTTTTTAGTTGCCTCTAAGTACTAAAGCCTTCCTCATGGGAAGATGATGAGCAGTTGGGCTCTGAAGCTCAACTACTTTTGTTGCTTGGCAACATTGCTTCCATTTTGCTTGAATATTAAATATTGATAGTAGTTCCTGATTTCATGACAAGAACGAGAAAAACTTGTCATGTCAAAGTGTAATTTTTCTTCTTTTTTATTTCTTATTAGATGAAAGATTTTTCAGTTTCTATAGTGCTTTAAATTTTCAAAAGTTTCATACAAATGATTCCATATAACCCCATAATAATCCTTTTTTGCTCCTACCCCTATACTGTCCCTTCCCCATTCTCTCTTCCCACTGTTAACCACTCATTTTGTTCTCTATAGATGTGAGTCTGCTTATTCTTTTGTTATATTCTAGTTTGTTGTATTTTTTAGATTCCGCATATAGCATAGATAGTGTTTGTCTGATTCATTTTACTTAGCATAATGCCCTCCAAGTCCATCAATATTGCTATAAATGCAAAATTTCTTTCTTTTTTTGTATGGCTGAGTAGTATTCCGCTATATATATACACATACCATATTTTCTTTATCCATTCATCTGTTGACAGACACCTAGGTTATGTGCATACCTTGGTAGTTGTAAATAATACTGCTGTGAATATGGGAGTGCATGTATCTTTTTAAGCTAGTGTTCTTGGTTCTTTTCTGATATGTACCCAACAGTATGGTTGTTCTGATTTTAGTTTTTTGACAAGCCCCTATACTGTCAAATTGATACTATTTTTAATTTAGTTTTCTTTTGAGACACCTGATAATTGAGATTAAAAATAAAAATAATCCAACCTAATGATTATTATATATATGTATATATATTTAATAACAGGTTTAGAATAAAACCACCTTCATAGCTTCATATATTTCTAAAGAATTCAATTGTTTTTATTCCATAGCTACCTTTATATTTTACCTAGTTTCATGAAATACATTTGAATATATATTACTAATGCTATACCAATAAAATAAATTTTAAAATGCTGACATCAAAATGCCAATCTTTCTATTCAATACTGATATAATTTATTAACACTAAACTCTCTTTAGATATGTTTAAATTGTGGTGTTCTCTACTTTCTTTCAAAGATGTTGGAACTGTTCTTAAAGTAGTTTCAATTCCTAAGGAGACCTGGCATGATTTAGAAGAAGTTCTGCTTGAAGAAATGACAGTTTTTCGGGTGAGTGCTGCTTAATTTCAAGTGTCAACAAGTTCGCTCCAGTCCATCCTAAAGGAGACCAGTTCTGGGTGTTCATTGGAAGAACTGATGCTGAAGCCATAGCTACCTTTATATTTTACCTAGTTTCATGAAATACATTTGAATATATATTACTAATGCTATACCAATAAAATAAATTTTAAAATGCTGACATCAAAATGCCAATCTTTCTATTCAATACTGATATAATTTATTAACACTAAACTCTCTTTAGATATGTTTAAATTGTGGTGTTCTCTACTTTCTTTCAAAGATGTTGGAACTGTTCTTAAAGTAGTTTCAATTCCTAAGGAGACCTGGCATGATTTAGAAGAAGTTCTGCTTGAAGAAATGACAGTTTTTCGGGTGAGTGCTGCTTAATTTCAAGTGTCAACAAGTTCGCTTGTATGTCCTTCCCCTAGGACAGCTGCACACTGATCTTGGTATGGACAAGTAGTCTAGCATACCCTTCTAATTAGCCTTTCAATTAAAAAGCCAGACTAGTCAAAATAAACCTTGAAACTTTCAATGCTAGTTAAATCTAAAAATGTAAAGAAATATATCCTTGGCTCATATTTTGTTTTCTCAGTAATAAATTATATGATTTACATTTTATACTATTAATATAAGTTACCTCACTGAACAAACTCTGTGTGCCTCCCGCCTCCCAAATCCCTTCTTTCACACTTTATGGTATAACTGGGGTGACAGATGACTTCCATGAATGTATTAAAGAAATACATTCAGAATGAAGGAATGAAGACATTTCAGTAATTTTTAAAATCTTATTTGTGAGTTGTTTTATCACATTTTTCTAAAGAAATCATTTGTTAGCAAAAGGAAATGTTCACGGTTTTTATATCACTGGTGGAAAAGTTGTTACAAATCCCTAGTCTTTACAAGTAAGAAAGCTGCTGGTAGTTGTCCCTTTGTAGTGAATCACTTATGGCTCAGCTAAGTTTATACAAGCTTGGGGATAGAGGCAGCAGTTTATGTACTGCAGTGAGAGACGAAAACTAAAGTAATTTAACATATACCACAGTCCTTTTTTCCTTTTAGAAAATCAGCTAGGAGGAAGTCTGAATTGAAGCACACCTTGATATGAATTATTTATGAAACGTAACAGAGAAATGATGCCCATCAAAGGAGTTATTTCAGTTTTTGATAGAAGGTAAAAACAATCAGATGTTTATAACTAAAAATAAATTGAATTATATAGTGGACAGAAATGAGAAATGTCAGATCTAGTCTCACAACTGAAAATTACCTTTAGTCTCCAGGAATCTCAGACACTTTATCTATAAAGTGAAGTGCCTATATTGAAATTTTCAGTTGATTAAATATTTTGATTGTAAGCAAAATCTTCCCAAGACTTCTTTTAACTCTGTACTAATTAACTCAATAGGGGTTTTACTCCCTATTTCAGTAATTGTTTGAAGAGAAAATAAAGTAAAATATGGCAAGTTCCTAATTGATACTGATTCAGATAAAATTGTAATTGGCTTTGAAACATGTAACTGATAAATCATGACACAGACGCCTAGAAGTAACTAAGAAATACTAAGTTAATAATAACTAAGTAACTAGAAGGTCTTAGGTTCCTGAATCATACCTACATAAGTTCTGTTTGGGCCACAAACAGTACATCTGCACTTTCCCATCAGTATAGACAGAGAAAATAATACCTATCTTACAAGGAAGCTAGAAAAATTAGAGACAATATCTGTGGAATATCCAGGACAGTGCTAGTTACTGTGCTCAGAATCTTATCATCAATATAATTTTACTTGTTTTAGTTTGTCTACAGTGAATGTAAGCTGCATTTACAGTAGCTTTCTCTGCTAATCCTTGGTGTAAGTCTTAAAATCACACAATCATTACAATTCTAATATGATTTTTAAATATTAAGTACTTGGACCTTATTTGGTCTGTTATAGAATGATGACTAATTCCTATCTTTCACTGCCTCCCATTTCAGAATTTACGCATTGATACTTTAGCCTACAAATTCAAAACTACAGTTATCCAAATGGAATGTGTCAGTCGTATAGAGTCCATTTAGATTTAGCAAACAAATTATAGGCACTAAGAGTCGGACACAACTGAGCAACTTCATTTTCACTTTCCACTTTCATGCACTGGAGAAGAAAATGGCAACCCACCCCAGTGCTCTTGCCAGGAGAATCCCAGAGACTGAGGAGCCTGGTGGGCTGCCATCTATGGGGTCGCACAGAGTCGGACACAACTGAAGTGACTTAGCAGCAGCAGCAGCAGCAAGAGGCAGATATATACATTTTCTTATATCCATTATTGGGTCTCCAGAGCCTAAAATATGTTTTCAACCAGCATTTGTTAAATGAATAAAGAAATTATTTAGTATTTTGCATAAAGTATTTATGCAAAAAATGAAATAAGAAAAATTAAGGAGTTTAAAGTCTTCTCTAGGGACACCCTCCTTAAAGTGAGGTGCCAGAGTATGAGGAAGATAAACCAAGAACAGCAACAAGTTATCCTGCATGATTATATCTCATATTATTTTCTAGTAGAAAAAAATTTACCAGTTTTTTTTGAAATCTGTATTGGCATCACCATGCAAATAAAGTTATAGGAGATACTAAAATATTATGTTAACTTTAGAACTTCTTAATTATTTCCAGAATCTTTTACTTTTGGATTTGTCATGGTTCCTCTGCATATTCCCTTCAGTTACTGTATATTATTATAACAAGTTTCATTTACTAATTCAACTCTAAGCAAACATGTCCACCATTGTTCTTGCACAGTGCTAAGTTCTAATGAATCAGGGATGAACACTATAAACATGGTTTCTGACCTTACCTAGCTTAGAGACTCTTTCTAACACGTTATCCCTCATAGTTTCAAGGACTTGATTTATTATTAGTACAGTTGTTTTATCTTATAGAATTGTATTGCTATGCCATGCCATTAAATAAGGTTCTTTTTTCTATCTTTTAATCAGAATATATATAATTTTTTAGTAATGCTATATTCTAGCTAATTTTCATTCCTTGTATATATGGGATTTTAAGTTTATATTTCACATCTTATCTAGATTTGTTTTAGTAAATCAAAACAAGTTTTAGTTTAAAAATGCTACTTCAAGCTGTTAAATGACTTTCAGCAAAATCTTCAGAGATGGGAAGCCAACAATCTTGCAAGCACAAATATTTAATGTCTACTAGATTTTATTAGTGTTTTGCAATTTCCAAAGGATTACACAATCTAATTATACCTGTAATAATTACTGAATGATTTCTGCATGGTTTAAGATGACATGAGAGAAGTTCTTTATCAATTTTTAACAATAAGGTATAAATAAGTAATAATATGCTTTCATGGAAATGATTGTTTATGAGTTTATGATTTTATGAAAAGATTGTTTGCAACATAGGGATGCATCTTCCTCAAATAAATATTCCATTTCTCTCCCATATTCTCTGCCATGCATTGTTGTCATTATTATTTCTTTGGCACTCAAGTAGACAAAATGTATTTGGGCAGAGTTTAAAGAAATATTTACTTTCAACATTCTGTTCTATCAGGCAAAGTTCATACATATATTGTGGTCTAGCAATTGGAATATTTCACTGTCAAACTTTGTTTAATTTTGCAGAAGGAGGGCAAAAAACATAACACATTAAAGCAATTTCTATATACACTGATACTAGCAGAGAAATGTTAGTTTCCTTATTTTTATTTGAGCCTTGCAAGTTACTCCATTTAACATAAAATTTAAAAGGGTTAACTGAAGCACTGTGTTGATTTGACAAGGTGAATAGACAAGAAACAGATTTAGGGTCCTGGTGGTATCTGATACTCATGGATTTTAAAAAGAAAGACATTAATGTCAACTAAACAGTTAATTTTACCATAATATCATCTCCAGGAGACCATATTCATTATGTATCTTTGCTTGTCTGAATGACCAACCTCATATAAAATTCTAATTAAAGCCAGTACTGTGTCCATTACCATTTTGAGGTTGGTTTTAGGAAAACACCCTGGCTAATCACAGGACATTCCAGTGGTTCTAGTTACATTAAGATACTTCAGTTCTGGGTGAAATCAAATCCCAATCAGAGTATAGTAAGAAGAATATTCCTCAGTGATAAAATTTCCATTTTAGAGTAAAATTTTATTGGGAAATAAGAGATGAAATAAATTGGCTTCTCAGGCAACTCAGACAGTAAGGAATCTGCCCGCAATACAGGATTTGCAGGTTTGATCCCTGGGTTGGAAAGATCCCCTGGAGAAGAGAGTGGCTACCCACTTTAGTATTCTTGCCTGGAGAATTTCATGGGCAAAGAGTCAGACACAATTGAGCAGTTAGCACTTTCATTTTCACAGACTCTAGAAAGTACTTTAAATAGCTATCATATCTTCAAGATGGTATTAAAGTACTAAGACACAAACCTATTTCAAATATTACTTGTAACATAAACTTGTGTTTGAATCTCAATTACTGTGATATTCCAAACAAATTGATTAAAGTCAGTTAAGCCTCAACTTCTTCATCAGTTTTTTTTTTTTTTCTAATTAAGGTTACTAGTCAATTGTAGCTGTTATTAACTGGTTAAATAAATGACAATCTCATTTAAAATAATTGCTTGAAAATTCTAAATCTAGACCTTGTTAAAATATTCAAAAGCTATGAAAACTAGAAGTATGCTGATTTTTACTTTATGCACTTGAGATTTTTTTTTTCCAGTCCAAGGAGGGTTTTACTTTTGATACAGTGGCTGGTTACATCAAGTTGCAATGCATTTAGTACAGCAGATTTTATTTATACTGCTATTGACTGCAAAGGATTGCAAGGCATTTACATAGATAATGCATTCATTTTAAACCCAATTTATGCAGTATTCCATGAACAGCTGAGCAAACAAATGAAAGAGTTTAATTTTCATTCAAATGTAAAACATAATTGATGCTTTCCAAAACCTAGTCGGTTAACTCATTCTAAAGGAGCTTCAGCATGCTTCGCATCCAGGGAGTGCTGTCTGATTCTCCTGGGATCAGCAGGTTGAAAAGCTCTGCAAGTGTGAAAGTTTAATAAGGACTAGATTTAAAATATCTGAAAAATATATATATAGCAAATTAGAGTCATAGAAAATCTTGAAAAGATACTAAGATTTTAATTTCATTTTTACTTGAACTCCAGTTAAATTTGCAATTAAAACCAGTTTTGTGAAAAAATGCTTATAAAGCGACATCTGTTTTAAATGGAAGTCATATACACTACCAACTAAGCTCATTTAAAAAAAAATAGCTTATTTAAATGGATGTCATCTTAATATATTGTCTGTTAAAATTCAACCACAGGCAGAATATAGCATATCCTATTCCAAACTGTTTCATGATCTAAAATATAAGTAAGCTGCTTTTAATAAAGAGATTCTAGGATCTTAATTTAAGAACTTTGAAATCATTATATGGCACAGTGGTGTTTCTTGTATATTGAGGTTTGTTTTGTTTTACAATTTATATATAAAGTGATCATTTCAGTCTACCTTACAGACATTTTAATTTTGTATTGTCGATGTATGTGAAATGTGTGAAAATTCACCAGCTTCACTTATAGATAGTTTCACTGAAGTTGTTTGAAAAGAGCCTAGACATAGCTAACTTTCATTTTAATTATAGTACCTGTAAATTCTCTAAGAAATACTTTCTTTGTACCTTGGCTATAAAATTTGTTTCACAAAAGTCTCCATGAAGTTAGCTGCTTACATACATAACAACATAACCATTTTCCCTGTGAAACTGTTGGAGTGGCAGATGCTGCTGTGGAGTATTTTTCTGCTTAAATTCTTTGTTTGGATTCACTGATTCCAATATAATGTAAACCTAAATATAGCAATCAGTTTTGTCTTTTAAAACTAAAAATCTATGATGACTTGGTCCCTTGATTTTTGTGATTTGAAAGAATAAATTTCAAAAATCTTATTTCTATATAGAGAAAATGATAGATTTTCCTTTCATCATAATTGTCTTTATGATTGATAGTTCCTATAGAAAATTGTTATCTATAATGTTATTAAGCTATGAAAATGGGTAACTGTGGGGCAATTCTAAATTATCCTAACAAATTAATTTACATCCTAAATCATTTGTCTCATTTATGTCTCAGGCAGTAGTCTTAAATCCTTTAAGAAAATTCTATGCTCAGCTTAGATCAGAGTTTGAAAGTGGAAGTCTACAATTCTATAGCTCACAGGAGGTAATTAAAACCACAAGTGTGGATAAGCCCATCAGGAAAAGAATGTAGCATCCAAGGAGGAGTGGATAGGAGTCAGTAAGGAAAGGCAAACACAAGATAGAAAAAACTCTGAAAAAATTAAGAATAGTTAATAAGGAGTTCCAAGGCATAATGAAATCTAAATAGAGGAAGTGGTCAAGAATTGAGTGATCACTAGTGTTATATCAAACAGGAAGTCCAGTAATAATAATAGACTGAAAGCTTCCACTCAGCACCACAGGTTATCAGTGGTTCCTCCTTCTGAGAAACATAGGCCTTCTCTCTAGAGTAAGGCCTAGACTCAGTGGGCTGAGGGATGAGTGGCACCAAATGAGACATGAACAAGATGAAGAGTATAGAATAATCACATTATTTTCAAATAAAATACAGATAAGCTTGAAGGGTTGAGGAAAAACTTTTTTAAAAAGATGGCTCCCTGTGTCTCATACAAATTCAGTGGAAGGAACAGAGTATAATGGAGAGAGTAACATATATATGAGAGAAAGGGGGAAATTTGTAGGGAATTCATTTGCTCGTTCCATTTTTAATAAATAATTATCAAAAACTTGTAAATATAGTTGACCTGTGAACAACTTTTGGGGTTAGAGGCACCAACCTTCTGTGTAGGGGAATGCTGCTGCTGCTGCTGCTGCCAAGGCACTTCAGTCGTGTCTAACTCTGCGACCTGATAGACGGCAGCCCACCAGGCTTCCCCGTCCCTGGGATTCTCCAGGCAAGAACACTGGAGTGGGTTGCCATTTCCTTCTCCAATGCATGAAAGTGAAAAGTGAAAGTGAAGTCGCTCAGTCGTGTCTGACTCCTAGCGACCCCATGGACTACCGCACACCAGGCCCCGCCTTCCATGGGATTTTCCAGGCAAGAGTACTGGAGTGGGGTGCCATTGCCTTCTCCAGTGCAAGGGAATATCTATCTGAGTTTGATTTTGCAGTTGGCCCTCCATATCTCTGGTTTTGCATGCATGGATTCATCTAACTGTTGATGGTGTAATACTGCAGTATTAACTATTGAAAAAAATCCATGTCTTTGTGGACCCGCAAAGTTCAAACCCCTTTTGTTCAAGGGACAGCTGCAGGATAAGCAATCCCAGGTATATGGCAGTGAACCAAACAGCCAAAAATCCCTGTGCTAAATTAGCATTGGGTGGTAGACGATTGGGGAAGGCTTGGGGCAACGAAGATAGATAGTTAAGAAAACGTAACATGCCTCTTCCGCTGTCCTCACATCCTATCAGCCTAACCTCTAATTCCCACTGTCTTTCACTTTTTTCCTCCATACTTCTCTGACAGGCAAAAGGGCAAGCAAGAGTCACAGCTAGGGGTCTGGAGGATTTAACAGCCCTATGGGCACCCAGTCCCATCACTTCATGGAAAATAGATGGGGAAACAGTGGAAACAGTGTTAGACTGTATTTTGGGGGGCTCCAAAATCACTGCAGATGGTGACTACAGCTATGAAATTAAAAGACACTTACTCCTTGGAAGAAAGTTATGACCAACCTAGATAGCATACACAAAAGCAGAGACATTACTTTACCAACTAAGGTCTGTCTAGTCAAGGCTATGGTTTTTCCAGTAGTCATGTATGGATATGAGACTTGGACTGCGAAGAAGGCAGAGCGCCGAAGAATTGATGCTTTTGAACTGTGGTGTTGGAGAAAACTCTTGAGAGTCCCTTGGACTGCAAAGAGATCCAACCAGTCCATTCTGATGGAGATCAACCCTGGGATTTCTTTGGAAGGAATGATGTCAAGGGACAGCTGCAGGATAAGCAATCCCAGGTATATGGCAGTGAACCAAACAGCCAAAAATCCCTGTGCTAAATTAGCATTGGGTGGTAGACGATTGGGGAAGGCTTGGGGCAACGAAGATAGATAGTTAAGAAAACGTAACATGCCTCTTCCGCTGTCCTCACATCCTATCAGCCTAACCTCTAATTCCCACTGTCTTTCACTTTTTTCCTCCATACTTCTCTGACAGGCAAAAGGGCAAGCAAGAGTCACAGCTAGGGGTCTGGAGGATTTAACAGCCCTATGGGCACCCAGTCCCATCACTTCATGGAAAATAGATGGGGAAACAGTGGAAACAGTGTTAGACTGTATTTTGGGGGGCTCCAAAATCACTGCAGATGGTGACTACAGCTATGAAATTAAAAGACACTTACTCCTTGGAAGAAAGTTATGACCAACCTAGATAGCATACACAAAAGCAGAGACATTACTTTACCAACTAAGGTCTGTCTAGTCAAGGCTATGGTTTTTCCAGTAGTCATGTATGGATATGAGACTTGGACTGCGAAGAAGGCAGAGCGCCGAAGAATTGATGCTTTTGAACTGTGGTGTTGGAGAAAACTCTTGAGAGTCCCTTGGACTGCAAAGAGATCCAACCAGTCCATTCTGATGGAGATCAACCCTGGGATTTCTTTGGAAGGAATGATGCTAAAGGTGAAACTCCAGTCCTTTGGCCACCTCATGCAAAGAGTTGACTCATTGGAAAAGACTCATGCTGGGAGGAATTGGGGGCCGGAGGAGAAGGGGACGACTGAGGATGAGATGGCTGGATGGCATCACGGACTTGATGGACGTGAGTCTGAGTGAACTCTTGGAGTTGGTGATGAACAGGGAGGCCTGGCGTGCTGCGATTCATGGGGTTGCAGAGAGTTGGACACAACTGAGCGACTGAACTGATGGGCATGCAATGAGTAACTTTTCTTGGTACTAACCTCAGTGGATAGCTTTGAGAGAGTCATTGTCTACTATCCTCAGATTTTCTCTCAGTGTTGAGTTACATGACCTGACTTTTTATTGACTTTTCCTCTTCCTTCTCAGTCCTCCTCTCTACCCTCAGATAAGAACTTTGAGGTATAGGAAGAAACGCATAAGACACAAGATAAATATCACCTATAAATCATATACATACAAAAAATGTCATATATATGTATTTCTAGATAGTGATAGGCACTGAAGAGAAAACCTGAAGCAAAGGAAGGATATAGGAATATGTAATGTGTGTGTTGAGTATATACATGTGCATGTGAGAGATAGGAGAGATCTAAATAAATACTATGTGACAAACATGTTTGTAAAGTATTTTACATTTATTAATTAATTTGATCATTGTAGCAGTCCTATGCAGAAGATACCATTGTATTCATTTTTCAGATGAGAAAGTTAAATTAGAAATGGTTTCTATACCACACCTAATATCAACCTTCTGACAAGATTTGTGTTACTACCATTTGAATTCATACAGTTTGACCCCTGAGTCCAACTCTTTACACTTTCTTCAGGGCATGACTTCAGGCACTTAACAGAGAGAGAACTTTTAGGACTTTGTTCATCCCGTCTAAGCCTCCTTCTCATTACCTTTCTAGAACCGCCCCCGCCCCCAGCTATCCCTTGTTAGTGTTGTGTTTGTCACTGATGAAACAGGATGGATCGGAGTTCAGTAAAGTGAATCTAAGAGAACATACTCAAATGTGTTTAGGTAAATAGTATTTTGGTGGTCTGAATTCATCAGAGAACAGCGTTTATTTGTGCAGCCTACATATGCTTATAATAGATTTTAACAGAATACTTTCCTAAGTGTGCTGCTGATTATTTCTTCTCTAGTCACGACTTCTCTACGTTAGTCTGTTGATAGAAATTAAAAGATTATGTTCTTCAGCAAAGACCTGAATGTAGACCTTTGGACCTTAAGTAGTCATTTTAATAATTATTAAGTTATATCATCTCAACCAAGCTCTTACATTTCTTGCCAGCTAGACACCAGCTCTATACCCTCAGCTCATCCTTGGTGCTATTAGGAGCTGGTCTGGCATTCTCACCTCAGCCACAGTGTTCTCCAGTTGAACATACAAATTTTCACAGAGCCCCAAGATCAGACGGGGCTATTCTCAGACCATGATAAACCAAAACAGTAACAAGCCCATTCTATAATCATGGCTGAACACAGAAAAGCAACATTATCCAAACCATAAAAATGAACAGTCTCCCTATCTGCCCTGGTGAGTGATTGCTACTTTCCCAATAACTGCTCTAGTTTCACTCTGTATTTTCCTCCTTCTGAATAAAATTTATGAAGATACCTAATCATAGAATTACCTTTGCTTTGTATTACCAATTTATATTACCAATATAAAGCGAAATCCTGCTTCCTGGAACTCCCTCAAATCACCTAAACACAAGTCTAAAACGTATTAAGTCCTTTCTATCTCTGTCTTACTGAGTCTCCCCACAGTCTCTCCTTTATCATAGTGAGCAGTCCACCCAACTTGATCCGCAGGTATGTTCTTGATGGTCTTGAATTGGAAGATGCACTTATTGTCTGCTCCGCACATACAAGTGCTCCACACTTGTCTATGCAATTTCTTTCACATTCCCCCCCGCTCCAATTATATTGCTTCTTGTAGGCACTGAAGTTATCTTTCTGAAAGTTTATGTTGGCATTCTGTAACTTTTCTAATTGACTGAACATTTCACATTTTCTTTTTCTTCTTTAGGAACCAACTACTATTTCAGCAATGGAGCTTTCCACTAAGCAGGTAATAACATTATACATTACAATTGGTAATCTATATTTTTTTAACTTTGTTTCAAATAGATAAATATATTTATGATCCATCAAATTTTATAGGTTTATTAACAGTTGTTCAAAATGCAAAAGGAAGAAAAATATTCTTACTATAAATAGCAGAATGAAAACTAAAGATAATTTCACTGCCCTCATGCTTTTGACCAGTCTCATATATGTTGTATGGGCTTCCCAGGTGGTATTAGTGGTAAAGAACCTGCCTACCAATGCAGGAGCCATGAGAGAAGCAGGGTGGATCCTTAGGTCAGGAAGATCCCCTGGAGGAGGGCATGGCAACCCACTTTAATATTCTTGCCTGGAGAATTCATGGATTGAGGAGATTGGCAGGCTATGATCCATGGGGTCTCAGAGAGTAGGGCACGACTGAAGCAATTTAGCACCCTTTCACACATATATGTCCTATAAATATATTTATTAGATCATACACATACAATGTCACTTCAGTCCTCTCCAACTCTTTGTGACCCTAGGTACTAGAACCCACCAGACTCCTCTGTCCATGGGATTTTCCAGGCAAGAATACTAGGGTGGGTTGTCATTTCCTTCTCCAGGGAATATTCCCAACCCAGGGATTGAACCTAGATCTCCTGAGGCTCCTGCATTGCAGACGGAGTCTTTCATGCTGAGCCACCAGGGAAGCCCTCTTAGATCACTATTTGTTGTAGATTTTATTTATAGTATTTCCTTCTTGGCCCTTGTAACATAATTTCCTCAGTAAACTCATATTTTCATCTGTATATCCTCTGAAATAACATGGGTGAATGTTTTGGAATACAAGTAAATGTATAGTTTAATTTACATGTGTAAACAAACTGTATTATACAGGCTAATAAAATCATGCACTGGGCAGTATATTTTTGGAGAATTTTGACTTCATTAATTTTACATTTTCAGTAGTATCATGTGCTAGAGAAAACATTTAGTTTGGCTAAATAAAAAGGGAAACAGCAAAACAGTCCCTGCAAATGATAAATCATTAAACTCTTTGAATTCAAAGCTTGAGGACAGCATGTTAGTAGTCTTCTCATTCCTGTTGAATGAATTCTTTGGCAAGACTCTTAAGAAATGCAAATAGAATCTAAATGCTCAGTGATAATGGCAAAGCAAATATGATTTTAACCTCTAATGAATTATCTTTTCTGCAAAAATGTTACCTAGCCTTTCTATGAGTATATCAAAGTTAATTTAAAAAAAAAGTCTTGGATCCTGAGTTGAAATTAATTATTAAATATCCTAGGATAAATAGTCAAACAGTAGTTGGGAGCTTCTCACTCTCTGAAGTGAAAACTTACATACAAAATTGCTTAATATGAAACTGATTTGGCAGATCTTATTTTGGATGGCAGATCTTACTTACATGTTTTATCACTAACCATGCCATTTTTTGTCATACAAGATGCTAAAATACTGTGCACGTAAAACTTAGTAGATACCTTTTCAACACATTTGTATCAAAATACGTTAATAATCTCCAAGATATTTAGAGAAATCCAGAGTGCAGATATTATTGACCTGATACTGTCATCTTATACTTCATAAGTATGTGTTCACCTGTTCTTGTAATCTAAAAATTGTCAAATGTTGGCAAGGAAATCCGGGGAGTTCCAGGATGGTAGCTAGACTGGGATATTCTTTCCTATAATGATTTTTAAAACTATTTATTTATTCTCTGCCACGCTTCGTCAGTCTTAGTATATTGCATTCAGTTTTGTAAACTATCTCTCTCTGTTTTAACATTTTTAAACCTACCTTAAGAATGGCCCACTAAATGCAACATATTTTACCAAAAAACAAAAACAATTTGTCAACCTAAAATACTAGGTTAGAAGAAAGTAAGCTCTAGCCTTCATTTTCCATTACTGGAGTTTGACTTCATTCAGTGTGAGTCAATTTCATTTATGCTCGTGGAAATTTTTAAAGTGAGGCAATAGTATCAAGAGGGACAAATATGGTGCAACTAATTTTCTGGATAAATGGACTCATAACCTGCTTTTGACCTGCAACTTATTAGGAAGGATAGTGAGAAAGCCTGTGGTGATGTTAAATTAGGCAGAAAAAGCACATCAGGTTATTTGCTGGTTACTGGATTATGCTCAATGGTGCCTGCAAGCCTCCCCTACATTTCATTTAGATGGCATAATTTTTTGCAAATCATTAATAGTACAGCAGAATAATTGTAAAATGAATACGACATTGATTGTATTAAATTTTTGCCATTTTATCACACTTTAGTTATCATTACACTGATTTCAGTTGCCACATTTTTCATTTCATATTTTTCTCAGGTATTATTTCTCTGATTTTCTGCCAAAGGGATCTAACAGATGTAGACTTTATTATTTGGCTAGCAACTCTTTTATTACTCAATGCCATATTCATAGAAATCTATAAGTATGAAGTTTTTTCATGCTTCTTAAAAGTTATTGGTCAGACATAGAAATCTTTTTCTTATGTGTGACCAAATTGTTCAATCGCTTTTTAAATAGTTATTACCACAGTATATGGTTTGGCATATCTTATATTCACCAATGCCAGACATGCTTCTAGATACTGCTACTGCTGCTGCTGCTGCTGCTGCTAAGTCACTTCAGTCGTGTCCGACTCTGTGCGACCCCATAGATGGCAGCCCACCAGGCTCCCCCATCCCTGGGATTCTCCAGGCAAGAACACTGGAGTGGGTTGCCATTTCCTTTTCCGATGCATGAAAGTGAAAAGTGAAAGTGAAGTTGCTCAGTCATGTCCGACTCCTAGAGACCTTTTAACTGATTTATTGTTTAAATATGATGGTGGTTTCATTTTTTTTTATCACATTGATATTTCTTGCCTTCTTTTTTCTGCCACTTAATTTTTTTTTAACTGAAGGATAATTGCTTTACAGAATTTTTTGGTTTTCTGTCAAATGTCAATAAGAATCAGCCATAGGTACACCATGCCCACTCCCTCCTGAACCTCCCTCCCATCTCCCTCTGCATCCCACCCTTCTAGATTGTCACAGAGCCCCTGTTTGAGTTCCCTGAGGCACATAGCAGGTTCCCAGCGGCTGTCTTTTTTAACTGATTTATTGTTTAAATATGATGGTGGTTTCATTTTTTTTTATCACATTGATATTTCTTGCCTTCTTTTTTCTGCCACTTAATTTTTTTTTAACTGAAGGATAATTGCTTTACAGAATTTTTTGGTTTTCTGTCAAATGTCAATAAGAATCAGCCATAGGTACACCATGCCCACTCCCTCCTGAACCTCCCTCCCATCTCCCTCTGCATCCCACCCTTCTAGATTGTCACAGAGCCCCTGTTTGAGTTCCCTGAGGCACATAGCAGGTTCCCAGCGGCTGTCTATTTTGCATATGATATTGTAAGTTTCCATGTTACTCTCTCCATACTTTGCTCGTGGAAATTTTTAAAGTGAGGCAATAGTATCAAGAGGGACAAATATGGTGCAACTAATTTTCTGGATAAATGGACTCATAACCTGCTTTTGACCTGCAACTTATTAGGAAGGATAGTGAGAAAGCCTGTGGTGATGTTAAATTAGGCAGAAAAAGCACATCAGGTTATTTGCTGGTTACTGGATTATGCTCAATGGTGCCTGCAAGCCTCCCCTACATTTCATTTAGATGGCATAATTTTTTGCAAATCATTAATAGTACAGCAGAATAATTGTAAAATGAATACGACATTGATTGTATTAAATTTTTGCCATTTTATCACACTTTAGTTATCATTACACTGATTTCAGTTGCCACATTTTTCATTTCATATTTTTCTCAGGTATTATTTCTCTGATTTTCTGCCAAAGGGATCTAACAGATGTAGACTTTATTATTTGGCTAGCAACTCTTTTATTACTCAATGCCATATTCATAGAAATCTATAAGTATGAAGTTTTTTCATGCTTCTTAAAAGTTATTGGTCAGACATAGAAATCTTTTTCTTATGTGTGACCAAATTGTTCAATCGCTTTTTAAATAGTTATTACCACAGTATATGGTTTGGCATATCTTATATTCACCAATGCCAGACATGCTTCTAGATACTGCTACTGCTGCTGCTGCTGCTGCTGCTAAGTCACTTCAGTCGTGTCCGACTCTGTGCGACCCCATAGATGGCAGCCCACCAGGCTCCCCCATCCCTGGGATTCTCCAGGCAAGAACACTGGAGTGGGTTGCCATTTCCTTTTCCGATGCATGAAAGTGAAAAGTGAAAGTGAAGTTGCTCAGTCATGTCCGACTCCTAGAGACCTTTTAACTGATTTATTGTTTAAATATGATGGTGGTTTCATTTTTTTTTATCACATTGATATTTCTTGCCTTCTTTTTTCTGCCACTTAATTTTTTTTTAACTGAAGGATAATTGCTTTACAGAATTTTTTGGTTTTCTGTCAAATGTCAATAAGAATCAGCCATAGGTACACCATGCCCACTCCCTCCTGAACCTCCCTCCCATCTCCCTCTGCATCCCACCCTTCTAGATTGTCACAGAGCCCCTGTTTGAGTTCCCTGAGGCACATAGCAGGTTCCCAGCGGCTGTCTATTTTGCATATGATATTGTAAGTTTCCATGTTACTCTCTCCATACTTCTCACCCTCTCCCTCCTCCCTGTACAATCTAAGTTCATTTTTTAAAGGTGCTTTTGGAAGAGAGAACTAATAGGAGGGGAAAAAGTTCTTTGTATTAGTTAAGTTCTCTGTTAACAGTTAATCATAATTTGAGAAATATTATCACATTCAGATTCTGTAGATGCTATAAGAAGGGTACAAATCAGTCTCATTTTCTCTCAACAAAAAGTCTTAATAATACTTCATCTTTTACTCCCAGAGACTTTAACTATCATTTCTTAATTTTCTGTGGTTTGTAGCATCTTTCAACATAAAAATACAAGGTGAATATGCTGAGAAATTGAACATCTGTAATGTATACCATATTCTATATACTATACTGGAATAGTATTTAAAATAAATATTCTTCATTTTACTGAAATGGAGTAAGTAATATTTATCAGGATTACTATCTCCATAATAGTTTAGTTTTTACTGTATTATTTCTTCCCCCTTTCTTTTCCCTGTTTTATGTTAACATATAAGTAAATTGGTTAGCTTTAAGCATGTAATTCTTTTCTATAAAATGCTCCTTACCGTCAATAATTTCTTAGGCTCTAATAGATACTTTATTTTCATTCAAACATATCTGCTATATGTAGTCCATCTTTGAAAGGCAACTAGAAATGCAACTTTAATTATATCCATTGCTTACTAAATTGGAGAAGGAAATGGCAACCCACACCAGTGTTCTTGCATGGAGAATCCCAGGGACTGGGGAGCCTGGTAGGCTGCTGTCTATGGGTTTGCACAGAGTCGGACATGACTAAAGAGACTTAGCAGCAGCATTGCTTACTAATAGGCAACTTATAATACTAAAAGAGCACGGCATGGTTCCAAGACGGGCTTTTCTGTAACTATTCTTTTCTGTAGTGGAGATATTAAAATATACTTTTGGGGTCTTTTTTATATGTACTATCATGTTTAAGTACATAAAAATTTTCACATTTATTTAATATTTTTTATAATTATTCAATCATCTAGTACAAGAAAAGGGAGCTAGTATAGTATGTAGTTTACTATATATTGATAGTAAAATGTAGAACAATCACAAAACAGTTTTATTTGTATTTAATTTTGTGTTTACATAAAGTTGCAACTGATATGCTGCATTGGGCAACTTTGTTAAAGGTATTTTTTAGCTTGTATCAAAAACCTAAATTGATCGCTGCTAGAAAGCTTTTTTCCCTCTAATTCTGGCTCCTTTGATAACTTCAAATTCATTGAGAATAATTCCAGCATAGATGTTTTATTCGGATGTATACTTTGAAGCTCTAGTTAAACATGCTTATTTTATGAATGAGGAAGTTAAGTCTTAGGGAAATTATGTGAACAGCTCAAGATCAACAGAGAGTTAATGTCAGGCAAGACCTAAAATCCAGATATGTTGATGCCCAATGTCCCACCTTTTTGACATTTGAGCTTTTTCTATATATTGATAGTAAAATGTAGAACAATCACAAAACAGTTTTATTTGTATTTAATTTTGTGTTTACATAAAGTTGCAACTGATATGCTGCATTGGGCAACTTTGTTAAAGGTATTTTTTAGCTTGTATCAAAAACCTAAATTGATCGCTGCTAGAAAGCTTTTTTCCCTCTAATTCTGGCTCCTTTGATAACTTCAAATTCATTGAGAATAATTCCAGCATAGATGTTTTATTCGGATGTATACTTTGAAGCTCTAGTTAAACATGCTTATTTTATGAATGAGGAAGTTAAGTCTTAGGGAAATTATGTGAACAGCTCAAGATCAACAGAGAGTTAATGTCAGGCAAGACCTAAAATCCAGATATGTTGATGCCCAATGTCCCACCTTTTTGACATTTGAGCTTTTTGTTCAAGTCCATGGCACCAACTAGTGTGTACTTGATTCCCCTATATGATGATCTTTGAGTGAGAAGTTAATTGAGTATGATTAAAATTGAGCAAAACTTCTTACCAACATAAGCACCAAAACTTTACCCTTTCCCTTCTTATAGGAGGGCAAACCTAAAGTGAAAGTCCCCAAGAGTCAAAAGCAAAAGACCCCTGCCTCAAAACCAATCAGAATACATGGCAGGGTAGGTAATCTGGCTAATCAAAATTATAAACAGCAGAATTTTAAAAAGCAAGCTAAGAGCAAACTGAAGGTTTGAACTTTTCATTGCTCAGTAATGTCATTTAAAAAAATTTTTTTTTATTTTCATGAGATTTAATTGACATGTAACTACTACTGTCTTCCTTCATCTTCCCTTATAAAATATACCTGTTTCAGTCAAATATATGGATTTCAACCTTGCTGTATTTTAGATGGTTGCATTTTCTGCCAGGCCTTTGAAAAAATTAACAGAAATGAAATATTTTATACCCACAAAGATAAATGTATGCTTTCTAAAGTATAACATTTTCTTTTTTTTTTTTTT
>SJYC01039739.1:0-14807 GCA_006408675.1 Madoqua kirkii | reverse complement strand
AATTAAATATGGTACCCCAGAATGTCAGATTTGTTCTTAGTATTCACTAGGTTGTCTGGACCATTTTGAAGGTTATTTCAAAAGCCAAGATTCAGTATTAAATGTAGATTAAAGTCGTCAGTTCCATGGAGATGTCTTTATCTCCACTTGCATTATTGTGTCACTTCTGTTGTACCATATGGTTTCTCACAGTTGAGTGTGTTGAAAACTGGGTCAATATAGCAATGTTTTAAAACAGTACTTCTATATTATTATGAGCCCGTGTTCCCAGGAAAAATTATCTTTCAGTGAATAAAAGCATTCTTATTGCCTCACACACTTCCAAAATTTATGCTGAAATCAAAACTTCAAAACAAAGCAAAACCTCATTGTATGTTGAAGATCTTGCCACCTTCTCATTGTTTGTTTAACCTTTTAAAAATTAAATGCTAATTTCTCTGATTCTCTTCCATCTTCTGCAGTTTCTGGCATATCTTTCCTACCAGTTAGCAATCCAGCTTAAAAAATTCAGTATCCTCTAAAGAAGATGTGGTACATATGAACAATGGAATATTACTCAGCCATAAAAAAGGGACAAGTTATTTGTAGAGACGTGGATGGACCTAGAGACTGTCACACAGACTGAAGTAAGTCAGAGAAAAACATATTACCACATATAACTGGAACCAGATAATTAAATACTAATTTCTCTGATTCTCTTCCATCTTCTGCAGTTTCTGGCATATCTTTCCTACCAGTTAGCAATCCAGCTTAAAAAATTCAGTATCCTCTAAAGAAGATGTGGTACATATGAACAATGGAATATTACTCAGCCATAAAAAAGGGACAAGTTATTTGTAGAGACGTGGATGGACCTAGAGACTGTCACACAGACTGAAGTAAGTCAGAGAAAAACATATTACCACATATAACTGGAACCAGAAGAACTGGTACAGATGAATCTGTTTACAAGGCAGAAATAAAGACACAGATGTAGAAAACAAATATGTGCACACCAAATAGGGGAAGGGGGTGTGATGAACTGTAAGACTGTGATTGACGTATATACACTAATACATGTGAAATAGGTAACTAATGGAAACCTGCTGTATAGCACAGGGAACTCTACTTAATGCTCTGTGGTGACCTAAATGGGAAGGGAAAAAAAAGAGAGATGTATATATACATACAGCTGTTTCCCTTTGCTGTACAGCAGAAATGAATACAACATTGTAAAGCAACTATACCCCAATTGAAATTAAAAAAAAAAAATCAGTACCCTCACTGATGATCCATCTAACATCTTGATTACACAGTTAATTGACCTGTTTCTCCAATCCACCTTCAGTCATCAACTAGAGACCAGGAAGACTTCAATGGAATGTAAAACAAAAATGAGAATAAGGACATGAGCTGTGGTTAGAAAAGGAAAGTAGAGCGCAGTTTCCAGAAAAGGAAGATCTAGGCCTCAGACCATTTATTTTGCATGTATTGAGTGCATCCTAAGTAACAGGCACAATATGGTATACATGGGTGTCAAGGAAGAGGAACAGTGTGTCTCTTATTTTGAGAAACTCTCAAAGTCAAATACCAAACACCAGAAGACATGTCAAATACCATAGATGGGTTATACTAGTATTAAATCATCATAATTATAGTAGTACTGGTAATAGTGATACTGTTTATAACATACTGTTTTTTTTAATGAAGTACTTTATTTGTATTGCTTTATTTAATACAACAGCTCCACGAACCTTGTTATTTAGTACCTATTTAATCAATAAAGAAACTGGCACACAGTGGTTAAATAACAAAATTCCTGATTATGTTTCTAGAAAAATAAGTAGTTATTGTAAACATTATTTTTTAAAATGCTGTACAGAAAAGAAAGAAAAAGTATGTCAAGAAATTTTAGAAAATGAAGGAGAGGACAGGATCTAGATCGACTAAGGAAGCAGAGAACACCTTTTTCATAAAGCAAGGTAGACAAAGGGCTCTTTTCTCTATTTTTTCTGATAATGGTGAAAAAATGTTTTTCCTTTTTAAAAAATGAATAAACAAAGGTTCTTAATTATGTCTATTGCCACCCTCTTTAGTCATTCATCCCTCCATGTCTTCTCAGTCTCTTGTACCTACAATTCCTCTCTCTACCATTCTAAAGTAATAAGTATAACAAAAATAATTTTCTTCATTTATACTATTCATCTGAGTACTTTTCTACTTGCCTTTTCCCATAAGAATTCTCAAAAGAAATTATAAATATTTCCAATAAAAGATAAATAACTTTGGTGTTTGACATGTATCTTCTTGTAAAACCTCATTAAATGAAGATACCAGCAGATTTTTCTTAATTTCCATCTAGGTCAATTTGTCATTTTTAGGGCTACTGTCTGTCTGCCATCATCATCCCAAAGGATGTGTCTCTAAAAGTGACTTACCCAGTTGTTCTGTACTAAGTAATCACTTGTGTGTGTATAGAGTTTCCAGAGCTAACATTTCAAGAAGAAATTTCTCTATACATTATTTCTATCTTCCAGAAAACAAAATAATCCTTTTTTATACAGTCTCAAATAAATCACATTGTATTATATGCTTTTGGGTATGAAATCTTGAGACACAGTCTGAGCAATTGCAAGTTCTGGTAAAGAACTTTCAAAAATAGAATCAGAGTTGAAAAATATAAAAAGTTCTATTTCTTATAGTAAGATATAACCTACAGGAATAAAATATAAGAACAGGCATTTGCTCATAGTCTCTAAAGAACACATGAAAAAGACCACTACCATAATTCACACCTAGAAAGATAATAATTTATGCAAAATCACTCCCTTTAAAAAGTAGAGATGAAAAGAGACATGACACCTCAAAACCCTGCCAAAATAGGATAAACACAAGAAATAAACCATATGTGTTGTGGGAGGCAAATCACAAAGAAACTGTTAGGCAAAAATAAGATCAAACTATGACATGATCCAGATGTTCACTAGTATGAAGGTCTCAGCAAAATCTGATGGACATCAAGGTCTGGTTGGAACGGATAAAAATTTCAAAAGTGAGAATAATGATCGGCTTCAATTACTTGGTAATTCTTTTTTAAATAATTGCTTTTTGTTTGAAGTATTATCATCTTTCAGCTGTATCTTGGAAGCTGATAAAATGAAGCATAAAGAGATCAAATAATGATTGTCAGCTTGAAGTAGAAGTATTCTATTCATATGAACTTCACGATACCATATGAGCCGGTGTCTAGAAAAGACTACTGTATATATTAGACAAGCTAGATGGGGGAAAAGAATAAGGACTGTCCAAAAAGTATTTTATACTGTCCCTAAGTAAAAAGAGCATTAAGTTCAAAATTCAATGGGCAGTATATATATTCATGGTAGTACTGAAGATGATTTTCAGAGAAAACTGAACTAGAGTTTCTTTCATACCTTGAGTCTAGGTCTAGTCTCTGGATACATCTCCAGGCTCTGTGTTCCTCAGTGTTTCTGATCAGTCTCACTATGTTTAAATGTCTTTTTACTGAATACAACACAACTCACTTTTTATGTTCAGCTTTCTTTTATTGGCCAGATGATATAAGATGTTTAACATAACATTAAGGGATGGGAGGATATTGCTCAAAAAGAAGCTTTAAGAGCATAGAAACAGGAAAAAAATAGACATTGTGAGAGCATGAGGAAAGAATGGAAGCTGGGGAGGCCAGGGAAGAAAGTGCATTGATCTTTAAAGGAAGTAAAACCCTAAAGGAACACAGCTAGCATCTCTTTTATTAACAGTGTAAGTGCATAAGAAGTAAGCCAGAAAGAAAAACACCAATACAGTATACTGATACATATATATGGAATTTAGAAGACAGTAATGATGACCCCGAAAGTGAGACAATATAAGAGACACAGAGGTATAGAACGGACTTTTGGCTTCAGAGGGAGAGGGAGAGGGTGGGAAGATCTGGGAGAATGACAACGAAACATGCATACAATCATATGGGAGATGAAGCACCAGTCTATGTTCAATACAGGATACAGGATGCTTGGGCCCGGTGTATGGGATGAACCTGGGGGATGGGCAGGGAAGGGAGGTGGGAGGGGGCTTTAGCATGGGGAGATCGTCTACACCTGTGGCTGATTCATGTCAATGTATGGCAGAACCAATACAGTACTGTGAAATGGAATAAGCATTAAACAAAAATTTAAAAACAAACAAACAAAAAAAAAACAGTGTAAGTGCTTGGGTTCCTATGTACTTCCTCTTTATCCTTATGGAGATCCGTGTCTTACATACTGTTGATCTATCTTTAACTTGTCTACTTTGGTCAACCATTTAATTGACGAAGTCCAGTTACTCAGAACATGTATCCAACTGTGGACTATCAGTATTGGTATCACCTTGGAAGAAAAGTTATGACCAGCCTAGATAGCATATTAAAAAGCAGAGACATTACTTTGCCAACAAAGGTCCATCTAGTCAAGGCTGTGGTTTTTCCAGTAGTCAAGTATGGATGTGAGAGTTGAACAGTGAAGAAAGCTGAGCACCGAAGAATTGATGCTTTTGAACTGTGGTGCTGGGGAAGACTCTTGAGAGTCCCTTGGACTGCAAGGACAGCCAACCAGTCCATCCTAAAAGAGATCAGCCCTGGGTGTTCTTTGGAAGGAATGATGCTGAAGCTGAAACTCCAGTACTTTGGCCACCTCATGTGAAGAGTTGACTCGTTGGAAAAGACTCTGATGCTGGGAGGGATTGGGGGCAGGAGGAGAAGGGGGCGACAGAGGATGAGATGGCGGGATGGCATCACCGAATTGATGGACATGAGTTTGAGTGAACTCCAGGAGATGGTGATGGACAAGGAGGCCTGGCGTGCTGTGATTCATGGGGTCACAAAGGGTCGGACACGACTGAGCGACTGAACTGAACATGACAGCTACCCACGACCCTCCCTAGACCTACTAAATCAGGACTAAAAAGCATTTTACCTCAATCCCTTGATAATGTTTGAGCAGCAGTTCTCTGACTCATCCCTATAGATTTGAATTTCATTCTTTTTCAGGCACACACATTCAGCCAGCCCTTCCTGGTTGATTTCTCAAGATTTCACTGGCCCTGCATGGCTCCATACAGGCTTTTGCCTGTTTGTTCTATGAAGACTAATCTGCTTCCAGGGTCTACAGGCACTTAGAGGCCTGAGACCAGTCACTAAGATGTCTGGGCCCTTGGATGTCAGGTAAAAATTACTTATCCCATTAGTTTAGAGAAACTGTTGTATATTTCAAGAATGATTGTGATGGAAATTGACAGAAAGTTGTGTTTCAATTTATGTTTGCTCATCAAGGATAATAGGCTAAACTGAAGGTGGGAGACTCTTAGAATATAATTCTACTATTCAGGTGTTTTAAAGTTTTGTTTCTTGTGTTTAGTTTTGGGGTGTTTCTGTATAAAAAAATACAGACAAGTTCAGCCATATAAGTAGCTTAATCTAGTTTTTGAATAATATTCTTATGAGAGGGAGCATAGTACAATAAGAGAATATATTTTATCAGCAATATTGTCATCTCATTTCCTTAGATTTCCTGGGATAATGAAATTACAGATTTTCCTAGAGGATCTCAAAATTAGGCTTCCTAAAATTTAGCAGCAGTATGAATGACTGCATTTCTCAACCATTTTTTTCTAGTAATTTTATAACATTTAAATTCTATGAAGAAAATATAGTAATTTAAATACTTCCTATAAATAGAACTACTTGAATTTCCACCAGAAAGTCTTTTTTAAATTAAATATGCAATTTAGCAAAACAATTATCAAAGTCTATTTCTTTAGAATATTTTGGTGCCATTAAATCTCAATAATGTGTAAAGCTAATACTTAAAAGCATGAGCACTTTAACAGTGTATGCATGTATACATGCCATATATTCCTAAGATTTATTTTTCACTTCTTCCTGGGTGGTCTCTACTACTGCCTTTTACACTACAACCAACTGATTCCAAAGTTCAGGGTTATTGAAAAGCATCATAAATAAAATCCATGTGTGCGTTAAGTACCAGATGATATTTACAAAGGTTTCAGCAACTTTGTCAGTTCACTGCCAGCAAAAATTACCAATGTCTGCCATTAGTTGTACAATCACAATGTTTTCATAAGGTTGAATTTACTCTGATAATCTTTCCTGGAAAATTCTAGTAGAACTGTAAAGGAATGCCATTATTTATGTTGCACTCACTGTTGCATGTCAAAGATACAGATACTGTCTGTTTAAAGCAGCCCTTGAACTTCTTGTTGGACTCCCCATTGTCACAGATCTATAACTTCTTGAGGAAAGAATATCTGTCTTAAGAGAAAGTCTCTATGCTATTTTTTTTCTATGAAAATAGTTTTCTGATTAGCAGAAACATGTGAGCCTATTAAAATCACTTCCCAAAAAAACCAGTTAGTACTGAAGTATTGGATGTTTTATGTCAATGAGTGTTCAGGAAGTGGGGACTTTAAATTAAAGCTCAAGAGGGTTTCTAGTCATGGAGTTTAAAAAGTGCAGTTTTCTTTAATCTCTCTGTAAATCATCTTAAAATACCGCTGATTTGCTAATGTGTAACACAGACCTCTAGATTTTTTGTTGAGGAAAAAGGATAAATTGGGATCAATGGGAATGGGAGCCTGGGGGCAATTGAGGTACAGGAAATTTCCAAAGCAGTTTTTGAATAGTTGTGAGGACAAAATGAGATTTCATTGGTGGCTCAGATGGTAAAAAATCTACCTGAAATGCAGGAGACCAGGATCCGACCCCTAGGTCAGGAAGGTAAACCCACTCCAACATTCTTGCCTAGATAATTACATGGACAGAGGAACCTGGCAGGCCACAGTCCATGGAGTTACAAAGAGTAGAATATGACTGAGCAACTAACATTCACTTCAAGAACAAAGTGAAGTCACTACCAAAGAGGTTCTGGTTTCCTGTCCCACAGTCATGAAACATAAGCATTTCATGTTGTACCACTGAGTATCAGCTTTTAGATATGACTTAAAGCAGACTGTATTTATAGTTTTAGCATAAAAGGGTAACCTTGGATAAAATCATGTAGCATCAACAGCTATGTCATTAGTCAAAAGTGAAAGTGAAATTGTTCAGTTGTGTCCGACTCTTTGTGACTCCATGGACTGTAGCCTACCAGGTTCCTCCCTCCATGGGATTCTCCAGGCAAGAGTACTGGAGTGGGTTGCCATTTCCTTCTCCAAGTCAAAACCCAATACTAAAGAATTTTAAACCCCAAATTTACATTTATAACAAATAGCCCACTCTAGTCTTAGGTCACTTTGGCAAATTGTGACAGTTTCCTTGAGCATTTAGAAGTTGTTTCCATGGTGTAGTACAGTGAACAATCCATATTTTTTACTGGTCAGTTCCTGTGCTGATCATCATAGGATAGTGGCCAGTATGACATATAAATGTTATATAGAGTGGTCAAGGTTTTAATCAATCAGGAGTGTTTGCAAATCAGAAGAACTCCACTTTACAAGAGCCCTGTTATCCTTTACATCTTGAGGCTGAATAGAGGACCACATAGGACAAGGGTACAGGACTCTGACCACTTTCAGAGAAAAAGGATATCTTCTAAAGCCAAAGCAAAAGAAGTACCTGTGGGTGAGAGGTCACAGGAGATACTAGAAAGTGGAAGTAGAAAATGAAGTGAATAAAAGGTAACAGGAAACTATAACTTAACCTTCCTTCCTTTAGGAAACATGACTTTTCAAAAGGAAAGAAAAATAAGGAAGATAATTATAGAATTTGAGTTCATTTGTAAAAGGACATGATTAAAAAGATTGATTCTGGGTGTTGCTTATTTAGCTGGAAATACCCATCTTGGGTTGTTTCATCTAAGTTCTAAAGAGCTGTGTGTATGTGCTTATGTTTTTGTGTTTGAGTGTGTATGTCAGTTCAAGCATATATAAACTAATAACCTTCTTTGTATTCAAATTTTAAAGCTGGTAACTTGTAGAACCATTATTTTCAAGGCTAAAATCGCTTGTTGGGAATCTACAGTGTTTAAATCTGAAGCACCTATTCACTTTCTCCATCTGTGCTTTCTAAACACCATTAGCTAGTAGAATAGATTATAGCTTCTCTTTCTCTAGAGATGTACATTTCAGTGAGGAGAAATTCAGTGACCCCCACCTTATCTCCAAATTCATAGGCAACTCATTTGAAAATAAAATGAGATACAGTGAATCACAGTTGTGGGTTCCTCCTATAAAACTTTCGCTACAAACTCTTGTCTGTTGCCTCTGCTGCAATTCATCTCCAGTGCCCACTACTCTTCTACATCCACCCCAAATCTATGCCTCTAGCCTTCATGTCTACACTCAGCCCAAGCCAACCGTGACACTATTATCTGATCTCCTTTGAGCACATCTCTATGGATACTCACACATCCAGTACCAGACACTCTCAGAAACCACAGAAGCCCCTGATGCCAGTTACTGATGCCATCTCAAATCCTTTACTATCCCAGTCTTGCTACACCTGACATAAACTGGTTCCTGTTATATTCTATAGAATTAAGCAATAGAAGTACATCTACACAGGTTTTTAAAATTTCCTCAATAATCTCTTTTAAAAGAGTGTTAAGATGATGGTAAGATGAAGACTTATGACTAAGACTTTCTTCTGTCTGACATGAGAATACTCAAATGTAACTATTCTTCACTTCTAGAAGTGTAGTTTTTAAAGGAGAAAGTAAAAGGAGGCCTGCAAATCTCTCATCAAGCTTCCTCCATTGATTACAGTGGAAAGAAGGTAAACCAATTAAGTCCCTTAGGATATGCTACAAATATTGTAAGACTGCTCCAGAAAGATTTGAAAATATGACTCTGTCAGCCTCCCAGATTGTACTTAGTAACATAATAAAACTGCTATAAGTGAGGAAAGTTCAACAATCTAAGTGACAATATTAAACACTGAAAGGGAAGCATTTGGGGGCCAACGAGGCTCTGCCCTGAGTCTATCCAGATTATTCCTCTTCTGCCTGCCTGGCTGCTCAGTTCACTCCGTTTCTCTTTCCATGAGAGATCTCTTCAGTTTTGCTCATAATTGTGGATACTGAGGCTCTTGTATTATAGTTATAATCTGAGCCTACTTAAAAAAAAGAAACCTCACTCCATTTTCTATAATATATTATTCTATGACCATACTCTGATTATGTTAACCTTGAGTTCTATTAATCAGAAACAAATGCATATGACAAACATCTATCAGAAGCTTAGAACACATAAAAGTTCATACTAAAATTATGTTTTAAAAGAGTCAACACTGGGCTCAGGAAGACCAGAAAAGATTGATATATCTTACTTATTCTCTTATAAATATTTATCAGGTCTTTACTATGTGATAGACACAAGAGATATATATCTGACCTCTGTGAGGTTACAACCTATAAGTTGAGCATTAACACTGAAATATATAGTAGAAAGCAACAAGCATATTAAAGAAAATAAGCGATTTACATACTACTGCAATTCATAGATTATTATATTAAAAAAGAATCTCAGATGTATTTCTGGAACAACTTTCCTCTCTCAGGAAGATTCAGCATTCTTAACCCCATTAAACAGAGAGATGGACGAACAGTGGAAGGCTTTGATGCTGAAGTTCATGTCTCTCTATATATTGCTTTCATATGGATTATCGCTGTCTTCTATGAGATACAAAGTTGACATAACCATTTCTACATGGTAACTGAAATATTTATGTAAATTCATGCATATAAAATGTTTTGTATAAATACTTTTGAAATTTGAGGAATAAATATTTCAGTATGGTAACTTTCTGGTTTATCAATTTGCCTACTGTTAGCCTCTATGACTTCATACCTAGTAATCTCTCCTTAATAATTGTTTTGTTTTTAATGAAGAAAGACCCTAGGAATTTAGATTACTCATTTCACATAACTCTTGATTTATGCACAATTCCCTGGTGGCTCAGACGGTAAAGCGTCTGTCTACAATGCGGGAGACCTGGGTTCGATCCCTGGGTCGGGAAGATCCGCTGGAGAAGGAAACGGCAATCCACTCCAGTACTATTGCCTGGAAAATCCCATGGACAGATGAGCCTGATAAGTTACAGTCCATGAGGTCACAGAGAGTCGGACACGACTGAACGACTTCACTCATATTTACTCATATGCATATGTATATCTGTGTGTGCTTACTTTAAAAAGCGTGTTGAAAGAGTTCAGTCTTGAGAATAGGTTTATGCTAAGGGAAAGCACCATCAGGCTGTCAGCTTTTCAAGCAAAGACCAGTCAGAATATGAGTATCTAGGGATTTTGCAAAGTCTGTTTTCACATCATAAAGTGTCTCAGTCTAAATTTCTTGGCAACATTTGTTTTTGATATTTTATTTTTCAATTCAAAGAAATTTCAATGTGTCATTATCTTGAACAATGTAATATGACCTGTTTCCAGATAAGTATAGAAACTTAACAAAAGTTCCATGATTTTAGCCAACCTGCACCTGCCACCTTCCCTGGAGACCCAGTCCTGTGTGGTTTCCTTACATGAAGTAAAAGCTCTTTACTGATCACACTTCACTGATTCACAAATGCTGTG
Organism: Madoqua kirkii; assembly: GCA_006408675.1. Taxonomy (NCBI): domain Eukaryota; kingdom Metazoa; phylum Chordata; class Mammalia; order Artiodactyla; family Bovidae; genus Madoqua; species Madoqua kirkii. The sequence continues at coordinate 4,227 of SJYC01039739.1, read as the reverse complement.
GAGTTGTAAAGCCTTCTCATTGTGTGATTTTTGCCTTCCATCTATAGCATTTTGGAAAAATCTGAACAAATCTCAAGTTAATCTAATCTTTCTGAAAGCCAAAATGATAAAATTACATAATGAGATAGAGAGGAAATTATAAAGTAATTATTATTTCTACTTTTTGGATTGGGCTGGCATTCCAGGTAAAGAATTGCTTCAATACATGATGTTTCTTTCTACACCTGATTCATTTATAACCATTCCAAGAGAACACTTTTCTGCTTTTATTCATTCATTCTGTAACTATTCAATGAGCACTAATGAGTGCCAGGCATTGTTCTTGTTATTGTTCAGTAACTAATCATGTCCAATTCTTTGAGACCCCATGGACTGCAGCACACAAGGCTTCCCTGTCCATCACTGCTTTCTGGAGTTTGCTCAAATTCATGTTCATTGAATTGGTAATGCTACCCAACCATCTCATCCTCTGCTTCCCCCTTCTAATCCTGCCTCAATTTCCCCCAGCATCAGGGTCTTTTCCAGTGAGTTGGCTCTTCACATCAGGTGATAAGGTATTGGAGCTTCAGCTGTAGCATCAGTCCTTCCAGGGTTGATTAGGATTGACTGGATTGACAGGATTGATTAGGAGTCAGGGTCCTTTAGGATTGACTGGTTTGATCTCTTTGCTGTCCAAGGGACTCTCAAGAGTCTTTAGCACCACAGTTTAAAAGCTTTAAGGCGCTCAGCCTTCTTTATGGTCCAAATTTCACCTCTGTACAGGACTACTGGGAAAATCATAGCTTTGAATATCTGGATTTTTGTTGGCAAAGTGATGTCTGCTTTTTAATACACTTGTCTAGGTTTGGCATAGCTTTGTTTCCAAGGAGCAAGCATCTTTTAATTATATGGCTGCAGTCACTGTCCATAGTGATTTTGGAGCCCAAGAAAATAAAATCTGTCAAGCTTCCACTTTTCCCCCTTCTATTTGCCTTGAAGTGATACGACTGGATGCCATGATCTTTGTTTTTTTGAATGTTGTTTTAAGCCTGCTTTTTCACTATCCTCCTTCATCCTCATCAAGAGGCTCTTTAGTTCCCCTTCACTTTCTGCCATTAGAGTGGTATCATCTGCATATCTGAGATTACTGATATTTCTCCTGGCAGTCTTGATTCCAGTTTGTACTTCATCTAGTCTGGTGTTTCTCATGATGTACTCTGCATATAAGTTAAATAAGCAGTGTGACAATATATAGCCTTGTCACACTCCTTTCCCAATTATGAACCAGCCTTTTGTTCCATATCCTATTCGAACTATTGCTTCTTGACCCACACACAGATTTCTTAGGAGACAGGTAAGATAGTCTGGTATTCCCTTCTCTTTAAGAATTTTCCACAGTTTGTTGTGATCCACATAGTCAAAAGCTGCAGAGTAGCCAATGAAGCAGAAGTAGATGTTTTTCTGGAATTCTCTTGCTTTCTCTATGATCCATTGGATGTTGGCAATTTGATCTCCGGTTCCTCTGCCTTTTCTAAATCCAGCTTGTACATCTGGAAGTTCTCAGTTCATGTACTTCTAAGTTTAACTTGAAGTATTTTGACCTTCAAGCATGTGAAATGAGAGCAATTGTGTGGTAGTTTGAACGTTCTTTGGTATTGCCTTTCTTTGGGACTGGAATAAAAACTGAACTTTTCCAGTCCTGTGGCCACTGCTGAGTTGAGTACAGCACTTTAAAGCATCATCTTTCAGAATTTGAAATAGCTCAGCTGGAATTCCATCACCTCCATTAGCTTTGTTCATAGAAATGCTTCCCAAGGCCTACTTGACTTCATACTCCAGGATGTCTGGCTCTAGGTGAGTGATCACATCATTGTGGTTATCTGTGTCACTAAGACCCTTTGCTGTATAGTGCTTCTGTATTTCCTTCCCACCTCTTCTTGATCTCTTCTGCTTCTCTTAGGTCCTTGCCATTGCTGTCCTTTATCATGTTCATCCTTGCAGGAAATGTTCCCTTGACATATCCAATTTTCTTGAAGAGATCTGTAGTCTTTCCCTTTCTGTCACTTTCCTCTGTTTCTTTGCAGTGTTCACTTTGTATTGTTCACTTAAGGCATGGTCCTATGCATTGAATATTTAGTGGTAAAAAAAGACAAAATTCCTGTATTAAAGGCTCTTAACATTTCAGTCTGTGAAACAATAAAGCATTAAACAAGTAGAACTTTAGTATGTAGTAGCGAACAATTTTTTTTTAGCACCAAGCAAAGTATTTTGTATAAAATAAGTATTTAGTAAGTACTTCCTAAGTGAAAGATATAACCTGACTTTGTTACTTACTGGCAATCTACTTATCCTTGCTAAATGAGAACAGGTATATTCTGGGTTTCTGTAAAGATTAAATACTATAATTATTTAATATGTGGGTCATGGTGCCTTGCATATAGCAAATGGTAGAAAGTATCATTTCACAAAATTATGCACCATATATTAGAAATGTTATGGAAATTGAAGACAAGGAGTTAGTGATATTCTGGTAGGTAGTTAGATAAGTGAGGTTTGCTGGATGTGAATATATCATAAAGAATGGGAATAAAGACATGCTATCATGCTATTCCTTCTTCCCCTTCAAGAATGGTACCTGATAATTTATAACTGAAAAAAAAGAGATATAAAGGAATAAAAGAGATTTTGATTAATAATTTATATCAGCCTGACTAGTGATGGCAATAGCATTGCTAAATGAGAAATCAGTCGGTATTTATGTGAAGACTATAATTGTTAACCAGGGAGTTCTATAGCTGTGACCGAAAATCAGTCTTTTCCATGTGACTTTACAGATTATCTACTTAGAGGCTTCCCTGGTGGCTCAGTTAGTGAAGAATCTGCCAGCAATGCAGGAGACCCAGGTTCAATCCCTGGGTCGAGAAGATGCTCTGAAGAAGAGCATGGCAGCCCTTTGTAGTATTCTTGCCTCGAGAATTCCATAGACAGAGGAGCCTGATTGGCTACAGTCCAAGAGGTCGCAAAGAGTCAGACACGACTGAATGACTAACATAGATTATTATGTGGCTTTAGTATACAAACTGAAGGGGCAAAAGTACTCAGAATGGCAGATGTACCAGCTGGGAGAATAAAATGTATTATACGAACTAACAAGTGATAATTATAATATTTAATAATGTACTGTTTACATGATGTCCCTTCCCTTTTATCAGTATTAATAATTAAAAGTTATCATTAATAATTAATATTTATTATATTAATATATACCATAGTTTATTAATTCAATAAATATTTCATATTTTATTTTAAACTAGAATACCACACAAAAATCCTTTAATATGAAAAAAACTGCTCCATATGATTATCATAATATAAATTCTCAGCTAACTGACCCTTAAAATCTTTCCATTTAAATTCATTCCTGTTGTCCTACCATATAAGAGCTTTCACTTGCAAATTTTGCGCCATGAACATGAAATCCATTGGGAATCACTTAAAGGAGGACTGGTACCATTCAGTTTGAATTTCAACATCTGTCCTTCAAATTAAAAACTCTGGAGTTAGAAGGGATGACACATTATAAATCTATGATAGTTTCAATCAATACCAGTTAGTAGAATGTAATTAATACTATTTGAAGTTCCAATTAAATGAATGGAATCAAAGTTTATGACATGTGTAGATTCCAAACACGAACTTAGTTCATGCAGTAAATTCATCCATTTTTATTAAAAGTTAAGAAGGTACCATAAATCACAAAATTATAATCCTTCACTGATGGAGAACCAAAATAAACAAGTGAATATTTGTAAACAGTGAATAATTAAACCTGCATGTCAGAATTATCTCTTTAGCCTCAAAGTCTTTCTTGTTAGAAACCATACCATGAGATATTATGTTTTTCTTTCTGAACTTTCTCATGAGCTATAGAGAATAAAACCTGATTGGAAAAGAGGAAAGAAGTAATATAAAATCCAATGAATACATAGAATAGATTAACATGGAGAAATGTGGACAGTCTTTTTATTCAGGAATATTTTCTTAACAACAGCTCTTCCCTGACACTATCTCTAGACTCTGAAATCCCAATAGATTTAAATATTATATTTTCTTATTTGGTTTGATTCCCCAAATTCTTTTTAATTGAGAAAGCTGATATTGTATGAATTCTCCAAATGACTGTGGTTTCAAATGAGAAGTACATTTATAAAAGAACTTTTAATTCCTATATTTTTAAAATGAGAAGAC
>SJYC01039737.1:0-11350 GCA_006408675.1 Madoqua kirkii | reverse complement strand
ACCACACACACCACACACCACACCCCCACACACATGCCTCACACTACACATACCACATACCGTACATACCACACCCCCACATACATGCCTCATATTACACACACCACATCCTGCACACACCACACCCCCCCCACACGCCGCACCACCCACACCCCCCCCACCCACCCACCCCCCCACCCACATACACCCACCCACCCTCCACTGAGCAAAAAATCTGGGGAACTTGTGCTCACCTGGGGAACTTGCTCTCATCAGCTAATTTTGAGAACAGGAAAAAGGAAATTGCATCCCAGGCAGCCTGACGTGAGACAACGGGGCAGTCTCTTTATTGCTTGACCATACAGCGTTGTGCAGAGCCGTTCTGCACGTTCCTCCTCACAAAAAACAAAATCGGCCTCAAAGACCAGAGAAGATATTGCAAAAGGGGATTTATTGAGCTTCATTACATCTTGAAAGGATTAGTTGCACCTGCGCGTAAAGAATCTCAGTCAGTTCAGATAAACAGGCAGGAGGCGCCTGCTTTATTAGACTGCTTTCTGGGGCAAATCTGTGACTGGGCCTCCCGAAGCAGTCGGAAGCCTCTCGGTCACCGCCGAGGAGCAAGAGAGCCATCTTCTGGCACATGACATGGAGAACACGGGGAAAGTTTTTCTGTGACTTGTTATGAAAGAAAGTTATTAAACAAAGAATTTTCATTTCTTTGAAGCTGAATTACAGAAGTGCTGAACATACCATTTCCTCCTCAAAATTTTATTCTACTCTCAGTTACATAAAACTAAGTAAAAACATACTCTAAAAAGTAAAGTGGGAAGGAGTAGGAAAAAATTAAAAGGCTATCTTTTGTCAGAGGACATTAAGAGACAAGTTCTAGGTTTAGGGTTGAGAGTCATCCTCCTCCCCCTAAGAAGTTATTTATTTTTTTCTTATAAATGCCTTCAGGTAAATTAGCTATTATATAGTTTGGAAATTCCTGACACAGTTAAAACACAATTATCTCTGCTCAAGGCATTACTATCAATATTTAGAATTAGAACAAGCATGTATCAAATAATAACAAAGCATAATAACTATTAATGTTAAATTATTACAATATATTTTATGTTCCAGTTAAAACCCCACTCACTTATGTGAGGTAAATTAATGCTTTTCTCTCAATTTCTGACTTATTTTAAACCACATGTTATGAACATCCATATATTAATCTTTGTCTGAATCATTACATTGAAACATTATTTGGTCTGTAAAATGTACTTTGTTATTCACTACATTTAACAGTTCTAGAGTCCTTACTTAAGTAGCAGTTTACATGAATTTTCCTTACATTTAAGCTATGATAGACATTCCCAGGTAGTCCCAGTGGTTAAAAACAAAAACAAACAAAAAACCTAGCCTGCAAATTCAGAAGACACAAAAGATTCCACTTCAGTCCTTGGGTCAAGAAAAATCCCCTGGAGAAGAAATGGCAACCCACTTCAGTATTTTTGCCTGGAAAATCCTATAGACAGAGGAGCCTGTTGGGCTACAGTCCATGGGTCTGACTCTCATAAAGAGTCAGACATGACTGATCACACGCACACTAGACATAACCAAGCACCTCCCAGATTGTATTTCAAAAGGGCTTGTTATCCCAGATTTTAGCTTCCAGCCTCTTTAGAGCTTCTTCAGTTGCTCCTACTTATTCTTCTGATGGCTCCAGGTCCCTGGTGGCCAACATCCAATGACAGGTGATACAACAATAGCAAGGCCTGCCATTTTGGCCTAACGTTGGATCATTCTAATGGACCACCTTGGCCCCAGAGCAACTTGTAATGTTGACATCTATCAAACTTCCAACATGAATTCAGAATTCATCCTCTTCCCAGCCCTGCTTCCTTAACCTTCTTTTCACAAGTGTTCATCCCAGTGGCATTCCCTAATGAGCAATTTCTTTGCAGGCTTATTCCATCTCAGTGTCTGCTTCCAGGAGAGTTCTCTCTAGGTGGTACAGTGGTAAAGAACATGCCTGTCAATACAGGAGATGTAGGAGATGTGGGTTTGGTCCCTGGGTGGGGAAGATCCCATGGAGGAGGAAATGGCAATCCACTCCAGTATTCTTGCTTGGAGAATCCCACAGGCAGAGGAGCCTGATGGGCTACAGTCCATAGGGTCACAAAGAGTCAGACATGACTGAGTATACACATATACAAGTCACATAGAGAAAGATGTTATTTTTACCTTAATTTTTTTTTAATCAAATCTTATCAAATACTTGAGATGCATGGATTTTGGCCATTTTATCTATTTTATATAAAAAAATATTTTACATAATCCTATGTGTGTACTGTCTATGTATATGTGTGTATTGGTAATATTGACCTAAATTTAAGATCCTGAACAGTTTATTGGATTAATGTTTTAAATTCTAGCTAATTTAACTCTAGATGGTGGATGCTTCAAATGTATCTTAATATAATATGTGCCATGAAGACTTCATAATTTGAGATGATAGATTGACCTGAAATATTTTATCTTTACAAATTAATAAAGCATGCTGAGTACCTTGGATTAAAACAAAAATATTAAGGACTAGAATAAGTATTTTAAAATGGAAGGAAAATGCCCTCTAGTGGTAAATACTAATAAATTTTATTTTTAAAGCATAAGCTCAGTGCCTTGATTATCGCATAGTTAAGGGTCTCAGTTCAGTTCAGTCACTCAGTTGTGTCCGACTCTTTGCGACCCCATGAATTGCAGCACGCCAGGCCTCCCTGTCCATCACCAACTCCTGGAGTTCACTCTATGAGCTAATCCCAGGATATGATTATGAATGAAGTAGAAAGAGTACAAAACCTCTTCTAATGTATATTTTAGCAAGAAAGACAAATTTTAAAACAAAGTAAAATAATTGCATACTTAGTGAACATGATAAAGGGAACATAGGATTTTGAGATAGAGAACAGTTAAGGGGAAATTTGCTTTATTGTCAAATACTTTGTTGTTTTTGCTTTGTTTTATATATTTGAGGTGTAAGAGTGTTTGAAGCTAGAATCTCAAATTGGAAAGCAAATCGAGAGCTGAATTTGTTGTCTAGAGAATCCCTGAACTACTAATTCATATATACAACATCTAAAATGTTATGTAGCAATTTTAGCTGGTTTGCAGAATAACAATGACGAGGAAACCCATATTGTTTCCCGTAGAAAGGTTTCACAAATATATAATAATTCAGAACATTCTTCTCACTACAAGTATATAGTCTCGTTGATATAAAGAAATAATCATTATAATTATATCAGTTATATGAGCATTGAGCAAAAGAACTGAACTTCTTGAAATCCTACAAGATCCCACTGCCTTCATTATTGATGTTCCCTGGTCTCTTTCAAAGTTTGTTTTAGAATAAGACCCAACATGCTGCTCATGAATTGCTCCCTGACAGTTTCAATCTCCCCAACCACACTTTCGCTCTGACGTGTGCTATTAGCTTCTGCATTACTAACAAGTACCTAGCTGATGCCAGCGTGGCTGGTCCAGAGAACACACTTTAAGTAACAGAAAGAACATGCCTACCTACACATACTTAAAAAAAAAAAAAACTGGAGAGGCAAGAATCAGTATTCACAGGACGTCAGTTCTTCAATTTAATCTGTAGATTCCAATAGATCTGTGAAAAAAGCCATCGATTTGTGAAAGAAGCCAATCTCAAAAAGCTACATACTGTGTAATTCCAAATATATGACATTCTAGAAAGGGCAAAACTATTGTGATGGTAAAAAGAACATTAGTTCCCAGGGGTTGAGGGGTGGAGAGGAAAGATGCAAAATGGAGCACACAGTAGTTTTAGGGCATTGAAACTATGCTATGTGAGTACTGTGAACATACGAAATTACACATTTCCCCAAAGCTACAGAAGATCCTCCGGAGGAGGGCGTGGCAACCCACTCTGGTATTCTTGCCTGGAGAATCCCCATGGACAAAGGAGCCTGGCAGACTACAGTCCACAGGGTCTCAAAAAGTCAGACGTGACTGAGCAATTAATTAAGCACAGCACATAGAATGTATAGCCCCATGAGTGAATTCTAGTGTAAACTATGGACCTCAGGTGATAATGATGTATTAGTATACGTACATCAATACAATAAATGTACCACAATGGTGGAGGATGTAAAAATGGTAGAGGCCCTATGTGTTTTGGGCCAGGGATATATGGGATGTATACATGTATTTTTCTCTCAATATTGCTGCTAAACTAAAACTAATCTGGAAAAGTAAAATATTTTAAAAAACTAATAAAAACAAAGCAATCTGTTTTAGAATGCCTTTAGATTTACGTTGAATACTAACCTTCTTTCATCAAGTTTCAATTAGCACAACTTAATTGTATGTCTTCTCACAAATGTAATCTCAGTGCTATGCTCAGTGCCTGATGCAGAACTGAACACTGTTAATAAATAAGTAAAGGATGATGAATCAGTGAAAATGAATGGGGGATGGAGTTTCTTACAGCATTGAAAGAATAATCAATATCCTTTATTTTTAGAACACATTGTGTCCAACCACATGTGCTGTATCTGTGCACATTTCTTCACAAGTGCTGCTCTTTTTCCATCTGCTTTAGTGAGAGCATCAGTTTTTTTTTTTTTTAATGATTTAGGAAAGATGCCAGGCAACTTAAAATTTTCCAGTATATAAAGCATTCAATTAAACACAGAATTCTGGTGTTAGCTCAGGTAAATAAATAACTCATAATACAGTTTTTTATAGCTGAAGATAAAAGAAATTGTGAAGTACAAGGCATGGCAAAGTAATATGAGTACAAAAACGTTGGAATAAAACGCATATGGGAATCACATTTTTTTACAGCAGATATTTAATTTATTTAATAAAATAAACATATTTCTGTACAAATGTATAGGGAAGCACGTTTTTTAAATCAAATTTTTCCTCTTAGAATTTAGAGTAATCATATGCAGGAACTAAATACTCGAACTGGACAACTGGATTCTGACTAATAGACCTTAGGGCAGAGACCGTTATGTCAGTGATCATGAAGAAAATTATTTAACATACACATTCACTGAAATATCATGTCTAGTCACCCAGTATATTTCCTTTGTTTATGCAGAGAAAAAAGGAAATGACCCTAATTTTTTAAAACAAAATTGATGAAAAACTTTTTAAAAATAGTAGATGCTTGGGGCTGGTGTACGGGATGATCCGGGGAGATGGTGTGGGGTGGGAGGTGGTGGTGGGGGCTTTGGCTTTGGGAGATCATGTACATCTGTGGCTGATTCATGTCAGTGTATGGCAAAACCAATGCAGGATTGTGAAACAGAATAAAGTATTAAATTAAAAAAAAAATAGAAGGTAGATGGCAGCTTGAACCAGTCATTAAGGGGAAAACCTGACTGTTGTTATTATGAATTTTGTGAGAAACCAATTTTAAACAAGCTTGAGAGCATAAAACATCAGTATCTCCAGACTATAGGTTAGAAACCTAAACAATAAATTGCTAAAAACCAAGGAAATGAAAACTTGGTGCATTTCCTCACACAACTACTTGTTAAGAAATTAGAATCCATTAAACTTACTCTATAGTAAATTAACATGCTTGAGTTTATTATTCTTTCCTATCATGTCCAGAACTGAGAAGGACAGCTTAACACTGAGAATGATGGCCTCCATAAAGTGATAATCTGGCTGCATATTACAAATGAACACTGTCTATCACTCTCTTCCTGACTTGTCACTCTGTTACATAATCTTTTTGGTTGTTCCACTAGACCAGTGGCTCTCAAAGTGTTTACTGTGAACTCCTGGGGAACCCGAGCCCCATTTAAGAGAGCCACAGGATGAAAATGATAATGCGCTATTTTCCTTTCACTCTAGGTTTGGAGAAGGAAATGGCAATTCACTCCAGTGTTCTTGCCTGGAGAATCCCAGGGCCGGGGGAACCTGGTGGGCTGCCATCTGTGGGGTTGCACAGAGTCGGACACAACTGAAGCGACTTAGCAGCAGCAGCAGCTAGGTAGTGTATAAGTGTATAATGGATATTTTTAGAGACAGATAGGAGAATCCAGCCATTTTCTACTATTAGACCTCTAGAAATTTGATAAAATCTGAAACAACACAAATATTATTAAATCTGCAAACCTGAATAAGTTTGCATGTGGACTCATTACTTGACCCTCCGTGAAGGAAAACAGTCTTGCTGACACATTGATGTAGTCCTTGTGAAGCCCTGGATAAAGAAGCTGAGTGCCTGGGCTTCCAACACACTGAAATTGAGAGAGATTATATGGGTTTTATTTAAGCCACTAACTTTTGGGGTTTGGTAATTTGCTGCAGTGACAATAAGAAGCTAATATGGGAGATAAGTAGTCCCATATTTTTATTTATAAAAAATAAATATTCCACAAATATTTACGAAAGTAGTAGTTAGACATTTGGAAGTAAAAAAATTCTATTATTCTAGGTAAATAAAGTATATGCTCTTTGGTAAAATATGTGCAGTTATATAGATTCACATTTTATAAATGACAGTTTTGGCATAGGAAATAGAAAGATAATGGTCATTTATAGGCTTAGATTTTGGTTTGATTACATAAGTCATCACAGAATTAGGGCTATCACTGAGGTGATTAAGCCATCACCTCAATCTGGCAGTCTCCTTGTTTAGTTAATTTAACAATTTCCCCATTTGTTCATCCTTTCACACATGAGAGAAAGTGTGAAAGTGACAGTTATTCTCTCAGTCATATCTGATTCTTTATAATCCTATGGACTGTAGCCTGCCTGGTTCCTCTGTCCCTGAAATTCTCCAGGCAAGAATACTGGAGTATCCATTCCCTTCTCCAAGGGATCTTCCCAACCCAGGGACTGAACCCAAGTCACCTGCATTACAAGCAGATTCTTTACCTTTTGAGCATACATGAGAGATTAACCAACAAATTTGGTATCAACCTCACTCTCAGTCACCATCAGAGTTAAACTGTTCTTGTCTCAGTGTGGAACTCTCAGATTATGAGGTCAGATTACTGGAGGCATTATTTTTGCTGTTTGTTTCATCTTCTTTTTCTCTAAGAACAGTGAGACCATCTGAAGTACTGTTGATTTCTATTGGTGGCTATTTCTGTTTCTACCAATGGCTGTGAACAGGCACTTGAGACCTTTGAGCAAACGTAGCACAGCAAGGAATCTGCAATGATGACCATTAGGAGGATATCACCAGGAGATTGAAGTAAGCCCCCATAAACCAAATCAGTCAGTATCAAAGAATTCAAAGCAAGGGGGATTAAACTGTTTAGCCAAGTGCCTTTTGTTTGTTAACTTCTTGTATTTGCTACAGTACCAGAGGTTTTCAGCCAGGTACATTTATGCTACGGAGACATTCCTTATTGGTCAGTCAAGAAGTTATCTAAAGCAATGATGATGTTGAAATCCACCTTAGCAAAAAAGTCTAGAAAGTTTTGTTGTACAGGTGTTAATGGTCTGACATATATCTAAGAACACCTTTTTCTTTTAGTTTTGGTTGCATATATTTTGATTGCCTCTTAAATTAACAATAGTATCTACTGCTGCTGCTAAGTCGCTTCAGTTGTATCTGACTCTGTGCGACCCCATAGATGGCTGCCCACAAGGCTCCTCTGTCTCTGGGATTCTCCAGGCAAGAATACTGGAGTGGGTTGCCATTTCCTTCTCCAATGCATGCATGCATGTATGCTAAGTTGCTTCAGTTGTGTCCGACTCTGTGCAACGCTATGGACAGCATCCCACCAGGCTCCTCTGTCCACAGGATTCTCTAGGCAAGAATACTGGAGTGAGTTGCCATGTCCTTCTCCAATAATATCTACTATAATTTATTATAAAGATAATAGAAAATACACTTTTGTTGGAAGTATTTCAGCCTCATAATTGTTATCACTTAATATCATATATGTTTTTAGAATTATTATCAAGTTGGGGAAAATGGTATCAAGTCTCTTCCCACATAAGCCATAAATATTTTAGGAGTCTATTATCATAGTAGTGTATTATAGGTTTTATATTAATTTCATGAAAGGTATTTTCAGTTGTGTTCATACAATTAATTTCTTTTCAGTAACTTGATCATCATATAATCAAAGACCCTATTCATTATTTGTACTCTTTCTCTTAAATGACTGATTTTACTATTGACCTAAAATTTTTTGCTACAGTTCACTTCTAAATACCAGAATGACTTATGCTGATGTTGTACATTTCTAACATTTTATTTTCTATTTCATTTGTATATGAATTTTCTCTTGTGTGTGTGCATGTCAAGTTGTTTCAGTCATGTCTGACTCTGAAACCCTGTGGACTGTAGCCTCCCAGGCTCCTCTATCCACGGGATTTTCTAGGCAAGAATGCTGAGTGAGTTGCCGTGTTCTCCTCAAATTTTCTCTTGGGTTTTAATGAAAATATTTTAAAGTGAAAGAAGGTACACGTCAAATGTGTCCAAGTCAAGAATCTATAATTTCTTTCTGACTCAATTAAGCATTCCAAACCATTTTTCAAATTGCAATTAAAATAGATCATTTAAGCTTTTCAACGTTTAAAATACTTTTTTTTGCATTCACTTGTTTTTGTTTTTCACTTTCAAATATCAAAAAATACATTTATAACTTTATAATAAGGAGCAGACTTTCTCTTTAGAGAAAAATCCAAGTTGTCAAATGTGTTTAGGATAAACTAAAGAGAAAACTTTGTGGAAATTAATTGTGGAAAAATACCAAAGCAGTAGTTTTGGTACCATGGCAATAGCTTTTTTGTTTAATGACATCAAGGTTAGGAGCTGTTCATGGCACTTTTTCTATGTACTTAGTGATGTTTTTATGGAATGCTTACAGCTCTTAAAAGTAACATTGTCAAGTAACAGACTATGAATATTATTCAAAAGTAGGTTACAATCATGCTGGTTTTCTGGTGATAAAATGGTTTAAAAAATTATGCAGAGGATTTTCTCTTGAGGCAGTAAGACTCAATAATTGTTAATGATTAATATTTATTACATGATGCAAACTCGACAGCTATGAGTGATAATTGTTTGGGGTTGTTTATTTAAGCCATTATTATATATAATCTTTCTCATGATTTCTGTTTTTTTTTTATATTTTCCAAGTACTCATAAAAAGATGAACATATTCAGCACTAATTCAATATTAGTTTTTAATTCACTAATTCATATAAAGTTTTCTTTTCTGTAAAACATCACTTTTCATCTTGACTAGTGAAGGCAAATACATTTTGCCTAAAAAATATGTAACCAAAACTTTTTTACCTATTAAAAAAAAATCAAAGGTTTATTATTCTGAATGTAAGGAACTTGAAAGCCACCACTTTATCCTAACAAGTAAAATTTTTTTTTTATATTTTCCAAGTACTCATAAAAAGATGAACATATTCAGCACTAATTCAATATTAGTTTTTAATTCACTAATTCATATAAAGTTTTCTTTTCTGTAAAACATCACTTTTCATCTTGACTAGTGAAGGCAAATACATTTTGCCTAAAAAATATGTAACCAAAACTTTTTTACCTATTAAAAAAAAATCAAAGGTTTATTATTCTGAATGTAAGGAACTTGAAAGCCACCACTTTATCCTAACAAGTAAAAAGCTGAACAGAGTCACAGCTAATCACTAGAGCAGACACAATGTGGGAACTGCAGCAGAAACCAGTGCCAGGGTATAGAACCTGAACTCTAATTGACGAATTGCTGAAGGCTCATGTAGACACATCTGAGAGACATTTTGGGGGACCTAACCATAAAGGACCCCCCATAATATTGAGGTTTACTTCTAGGTAAATCTCACCATAAAGCTGAGCAATCCTGTTTCTTGATATTTACCCAATAGTGCTGAGAATTATATTCACACAAAATGCCAGTTATGACTGTTTTAGCTACTTTATTCATAATTGCCGAAACTTTGAAGCAATCAGGATGTCTTTTAGTAGGTGATGGATAAATCAACTGTGGTACATCCAGACAAATAAATATTATTCAGGATAAAAAGAAATGAACTAATGAGCTATCAAGCCATGAAAATACATGGTAAAATGTTAAATGCATATTACTAAGTGAGAGAAGCCAATTTGAAAAGAAACTATACACTGTGTGGTTTCAACCATAGGACATTATGGAAAAAATAACAAAACTACGGAGACATTATAGCTAGTATTTTTAACTATCTTCTTCTATTCTGTGTTCTTTTTATCCCAAGCAAATACTTAAACTGGTTGGTGGGTTTTTTTGTTTGGTTTTTTTTTTGGTCTAGTGTGATGACCCAAACCTTTATTCCTGGAGGCTCTGGGATCTTAGCAGTCCGTCATGAACTGCAGTGGCTATAGTCAGATTGGCCTTGGTGAGCAGAAGCCCATCTTTTGACCCACGCATAACCTCCATCCTTGCCACCATCACCACTTTGTTCAGGAGCCCATTGGAGAATGACAAGAGTGACTTAGGAAGGAGGCTGATTAATATTCACAAAATGGGTCATCCTATCCTCTTGATCATTAAACTCTTCCTTGAAAGTGAAAGTAAAGTTGCTCAGTCGTGTCTGACTCTTTGCGACCCCAGGGACTATAGCCTATCAGGCTCCTCCGTCTGTGGGATTTTCCAGGCAAGAGTGTTGGAGTGGATTGCCGTTTCCTTCTCCAGGGGATCTTCCCAAATCAGGAATCGAGCCTGGGTCTCCCGCACTGCAGGCAGACACTTTACCGTCTGAGCCACCAGGGAAGCCCTTTCATGGGACTCAAATATCTTCATTTTGTCTGTCCTTTCAGAAAGATCTGCCTCCAGACCTTTTCCTCAGACCTCTTCATCGCTAGTTTTCTAGTCATTCTACCCTGAAGTCCTTGACTATTCAGCCAGCTCCCTAGCCACAGTTAAGAAGTGGTATATACTCACACATCTGGCCATTTCTCCTTCCAGACAAAATAAGCAAGCAAGAGCACTGCTTAAAGTTCTGCTCACTGTGTGAGTCTCCCTTTACCGTTGCCCTTCAGGGATGACCCAGGAGGGACTGTGCTGCTGAAGATGTCCACTCTGGGGTAGTGTCTGCATATCTCTCAGTACAAGATGCAAACCAAGACTGAGGTTTCTCTTCCTCAGTCAGAGATTGTAGGGGACTCCCTGTGATAACATAGATGCAGACTGGAAGAGAAAAAGTAATATGATAGGACTGGGGATGGTAGGCAACAGGGCCTCTTTCTTATGTAACCAAGTTGTATTTTCACAATCCAATCGGACACATTTCCATTTGATAATGGAAAGTTGCTGTTGTGCACACCCACCCTTATAGCTTGATGAGTCAGCCACACCCTATTCATAATGGGCAACTTAGATCA